>JAPYZC010000066.1:0-92025 GCA_030522665.1 Ichneumoninae sp. A BG-2022a | reverse complement strand
ATCGGCACAAAGCGAAAGAATGAGGCATGACGGGCGTGCAGGGACAGTTGCCTACCGCCCGAATTTCTTTTATTTTAGCTTTAAAAATTGTGGCGACATTGGTGGGAAGTGGGAGTACTACATGTTGATCTCGAGGAAGAGGCGCGTAATACAATAAATGTTACAACGCATACAAAACCAATTTTGTTTGCGTTGTCATTGATTTTTTTAATGTTACAAGTTTTCGACTTTCCCTCAATTTCAGATGTCTAAATAAATAGACTTTTTGAATGGAATACACGGCGACTACTTTTTCCTAATAGGTTAATGTATCCTCTGTAAAATGGCGTTTAAAATTTGAAAGGCAAAAATGATTTTTTAAACTACGATTATTTTCACAGACAGTGCGATATTTGCCAATTTTCGTGACGTTTTCGGATTTAGGAGTGATTTTCACCCCCTAAACTATAATACAATCAAATTTGCCATATACCATTGTCTTCCTTATGAACAAACGAAGAGTTTCATGTGCTGCAAATCCCATTTATTGCTCAGAGAACCCTTGTACGTCGAAGAAACCCGTGGGGGACGTATGTACTCCAGTTATGAGTTATAATTTAAAAAAAATTATATACGAGCTCTAGGGTTAAGAAAGTCGCGATTGTGAATCCGATTCGCCGAGTCGACGAGACGATATTAGGTGAACTAGAAGTATTATTAATTATTTTTGAATGGTCTTTTCGAGCACCTTAATCGGGACTGGAATCGTCAAGCGAGGATTTTTGTATAACCCTGCGATTGGAAAAGATTGACCGCGGAGTCTCAGCCTGACCGTCACTATCGCCAAGGATCGTAGTGTAGTTGGTCGGAGTGCAACTTCAACGAGCGGAAGCTATTCTCTACTCCGATCGCGCCGCCAGGATTCGAGTGGAGATAGTCGTCACAAGGTATCGCTCACTATCGTCGAAACGTTTGGCGTTCCCGTCACCGATAAAATCGGTTGCGATGTGCGATAACGTTGAACACGCGAGGACGCCATGATCATCTGTCCTTTCGACGACGTCTAAGAAGATGTGTCTCCGAGGCGTGCGAGGCGTTCCTCGCGCACCTTTCTAGTTTCCGACATTTGGCCGGCGAATTGGCCGATCGTAACATGTCGGTTTTACGTTGCATTGTATAGACATCGTGTATTTATCGTGAAAATTGTAATTCGTTGAAGAGTCATTGACCGCTGCTGAATCTCACCGGAAAAACATCTCGAAAAGATCGTCGTCGTGGGAACGAGAACGAGTGAACAACGTTGATAAACTCCAAAAGGTGCTGCTAGATTTATTGTAGTATTCTGCGTCAAGATTAGTAATTGATATATGCGGAATGTCATCGTACTTCCGCCCGGCAGGAGAACTTGTCTCGCGCCGTTTAAATTCGCCCAACTAGTCCGGTCGATTCGACGACGGGACAGAATTCAGAGTTCGTGTATTAGCGATTTCGAATGAAATTGTCGACTCATTTAGTATCGTTTGCTTTGTCTCAACATTCATTTATTCGAATTACTATTGTTCTAAATCATACACTCGGATCCCCGATCGGATTCGAGAAGATTAGTCGATCTTTCGGCAGCGGTTCGCAACCGTTTATTGTAGATTGTTTACTCAAGCGGGAGACCGGGGACAAAAGTAACAAAAATCCTTTTTTATTTTTTTACCAACAAACCCGAGAGTCTAACGCTTCGGCATCCAATGGTGTACCATTAACCTAATCTTAGGTATTTAGTTAAAAATGTTCAAGCAGAAAATAGCACGGAATTGGGAACACCGCCCCTTTAAACACAAACACAATTCGGTAAGAATTCGGGCCGCGGTGGGGTCAATTGAAACGGGTAGTGGGGTCATTTGTAACGTCCTCCTGTACCAATGAAATCCTTCGCCAACCGCTGTTATGAAATAAAACCGGGGTGCATTATCACAGAAAAATTTAAATTTAAATTTAAAAAATTAAAAAATGTATTAGCCGACTAAGCTGTTTTACCCGGCTAAGACCTACTATAAATGTTATAGTCTGCAATTGGTTGGTTATAAATTATAAGAGAATCGTTCGCTGATTGCTTAATATGTAAGAATAAAATAAATAAAATATATTGGTATTGGAAAAAATTAATTATTGCTGGTATAATTGACCCGGATCGACTGTTACAATCGACCCTATACATGATTATTAGCAATGTTATTGTGGCCTCGATTAATAAAAATCTGAAACGGATCGTTTCAACGATCAAAATGTTCTGCAAAAATGTACCTTTCAATTCCTTGTGCTTGTTTGCACTAATATTTTGTATTGTGTTGCCTAGCTGGCGCGATCCGAACGTCGGAAAGATCACTTTTGCACTCGCGCATCACATTTGGTTTCCGCCAATTGGTATTTTTGAAAATTCAGCCATGAGGTGATTGCATGACCATAAGGTGATGTCTATAATGTTGCTCACTTCATATCCGATGCGTCCGATCATGCGAAGCGATGCGCAGCCGCTTATTACAATTAACCCGGGTTACTTTTGTCCCCGGTCTCCCCTAATATATATGTTGGGGTATAACTTCTTTTTTATTCTTTGCGAAATCACGAAACACCCGAGCCACAGTATCTTGTTAGTGTAGTAAAATATTCGGCATACCGGCTTCCAAAAGGAAAAGCCTATTACTCCCCAACGCCGAGCTCATGATAGTTCAAAGCGAAAGAATCAAGACCGGTGCCGCCTCGGTAGTGCAAATCGGATTTAATCGCTTCCGCGTTCTCCCCTTTTCTTGAAGAGATGCAAAATTCCCGCGGACGTACTTCGTACTACGAGCTTCTCCGCCTCTTCTTCCTCCCGATTCTTCTCTCCGTCGTTCCTTTGGTCAAAAGATTCGAAAAACGAAGAGGCGGAAAGTCACCAATAAAGGATTGCGGGAGGGCGAGAAAGATGGAACGAAAGTGAGACAAAGGGTCAGACGGAAAGCGAAGCCAGCGTCTTTTGATACTCGGAGACAAAGTGGAAAGACCAAAGTCGGAGTGGAACGAGGTTGAAGTCGAAGGGACGCGGGGTGGTGGAGGGGGGGGGGGTGGTGGTGTGAGGGAGGAGGACGGTAAGGAGGGCGAGAGAAACACTTCTCGCATCGTAGAAACTTACAGCTACCGGTCGAAAGTCCTCTGGCCTTATTTACGTTCTTCAGCGTGAGAGAGTCCCTCTTTCCGTTTCCTCTTGCTCCGTCGTCCATTCAACCCCTTAGTCCGGTCTCTAGCTCGTACACTATTACCTCCAGGAGCCAACCGTTACCCGCTGGTTCCATGTGAACGAGACTCAGTCTACCCTGCGACGATGATTAAGGATTATCGATTCTCCACTACGGCTCCGTTCGCTCTCGTAGAAATCCTCATACCGGGTTCGATCGGGCCGTTCTACCGAATGGGAAGTTAACGCGATTGCGAGAGTGAGCTCTCTTCTGCCTTCTCGAGCTTTGCTCATCGCTAGAAACTCTTCTTTGACCTTACACGTCTCTGTATATATCCGAAGCTCTTGCCGACCTGGTACCACTGAACGTAAGATACGTATACACAGATGTGTATATACATACACATATATACTATATATATGTATACGGATACATGGAAGGACGGCGTCGGCAGCGTCTGTTGAATTAGTGCGGATGATTAAGGATTAACGACTTCGGGAAATCCTTTGCTGAGAGAGTGAGGAGAGTGAGAAGAGTGTACCAGGGAGAATAGTGTCTACGTGAGAGAGCGAAGCCGAGAGGAAGAAATCGCGCGAGGCACGGATTGCAGTCGCGGCGAATTCAATCATCCAGAGGAAAGCTCTCCTTCGGGTTGCTACCTATGTCGGGCGTGAGAGGGAGAACGAATGAGCGCCATCGTAACACCGAATTTGCTATAGTCGTAGGATTTCGATGTATTCGCGCGAGTATTCAACCGTTCGTTCGTTCGTTCGCTCGTTCGTCAGGGGAAAATAGGGAGAAACCGAGAGAGGGAATGAGACGAAACGAGGTACGACGAGTTGCCTTTTACTGGAACTGTATCAGGCCTGCGAGCGAAAGATCTTTTGGAAGGGTGAAGCTGAGTAACGACTCGGTCCTCTGTAACAAGACAATACGACGATAGAATGCAACGAGACCACGAATCCTCGATATTGGCAAATAACAAAGAATCCATCTTTACCACTGTCAGTGATTTGTTCGACGCGGTCCCTGATTATTTTTTCTCTTCAATGCTACGGTAACTCTGTAGGATTTTCTTTTCTGTTTCTCGAGTATGTAGCAGAAAAAGGTTTGTACTTTTAACTAACTTCTATTGTCCCAAAACGTCTATAAACTTGTTCTTGTTAATATTACAATAAATATTTGTACAATTAAGAATTTTTGTCATGTTTTTTTTTTTTTTTTTTTTTTTTTTTGCAAAAATAACAAGAAAAACTTGTGAACGTTTGTGGACCAGAAATATCGGTGCTTATTAAACTGTATTTTGCTACGAGATTCCAGAAAAACTTGTCATTTAACTTTGTAATATATACACGACTTCCGAATGCCTTTTATCATTAACAATCCTCAACGTATTGAATGATCAGCCAGTTTCGTGCGTTTGATGGTTTCCAGGTGGCGGAGAATATGAGGTCGCCTTTCGCGCAGACGAGCTTTGCGGCGGGTTTGTCGTATCTTCTTCCCTCCTCTCGCTCTTCGAAGTCGCTAATTAAGGTCTTTCAAGACGGGGGGAGGGGATAAAAAAGTTAAGAGCGCGCGGGATATACCAAAAGTGTGTGTGAGGAAGTAGATTGAGATGCACCGGGTGATAGGAGGAAGAGAAGTGAAACTTGTCCGACCTCATCCCCTGTTGAATTAGTGGATGATTAAGGATTAACGACTTCGGGAAATCCTCGCCCGGAGGAGGGCCCCGCAGTGACTGCGGTGGTAGTAGCGACCGGCGGAGGGGGGGGGGGGGAGACTGCTGCGGTGCAAGGGAGATTCAGGAGAGCAGAGATGAGAAGAGAAGTGAAGCTGAGCCGAATTTAATCTCCGAGGCAGGTGGCTCGATGCGAGAGAGAACCACGCAAACGTTAAGTAAGAAGGAGTACCATCTCGACGGCTTGGAACTGAGCACAGCATCCAGAACCCGCAGAGAGCCGGGGATGAGACAGAGTTGCATAGGGGGGATGATGGGTTACGCGCAACCAGCTCTTATACTTTCTTCCATCTTCGTCTCTTCAATAGAATCGGGCGGACGGAAGTACCATCCGTGGCACTCATAATTATAAGTGCGTCGTGATAGTCGAAAATCTCTCCTCTCACTGAACCCCTCTAACCTTCTCTTCTCTCCTCTCCTCTTCTCTACTTCGCCCTTTTCGCTCCTCTTATCTTCTTCCTGTCTTTGGGGTTTTCCGTCGTTCGTTCACGAATCCATATACCATACACGATGAGATACCCCACTCGAGGCTGCCTCAAACTATTTTCAACCAGTAATGCAACGCAACATCAATGGAAGTACCTCGTACTCATCATCATTCTCATCTCCATCCTCTTTCCTTTCACGAGACCCTAGGGAACCAGGCATGTATATATGTTATATGCATGTGCTCGGGTGTCGAAGATCCTACGTGCACTACACCTCGATGTACAGAGGTGTTAGTCGAGATATAGCCAGTTTTATTTCGCTGCTAGCCTATACACGTATATTTTTTGTAGGACTTGTTGTTTTTTTTTATTGTTTCTTTTGCTCACTGCCCATCGCGACGCGCGCGCTCGCACACCCGTTTCAACTATTTTACTTCTATTTTTCTTCTCTTATTCTCCACAGATTGGAATTCCGCTCTATTCATCATATTGAACGGAACGAAGGAGGAGCACCTGGACATGCTCGACGGTGGAATTATTCAGCGTTTGCTCGAAGAAAAATGGAAAACTTTTGCACGAGTGAGACTCATTTTCATTTCGTTTTTTTTTCTTCTTCTTGCATCAGATTAACTATAATAAAAGCTGTGCGTGGCTCAATTGCATTCGTGACAGACATTGACGGACAATTGTAATACTTCTTAGCTCAGTCGGTTTTTGTTTGTCTCAATTTTTTGTCATTTTTTTTTTTATGAATGAAAAAGTTGCAGTTTCTGAAGAGACTGATAATTCTGGTATTCCACTTGACCTCATTGTCACTGGCGGTGTATCTTCGACCTGCCGAGGTGGACGTCGAGTTGCTTGCGTGGCCCGAGGAATTCATCGACGTCGGTCGCACGATAGCCGAATACGTAACGGTCATAGGTGTTCTTAGTTACATACTCCTGCAGCTAGGCGGCGAGGTCGTCAACATCGGTTTTATCTCCTTTCTCAAACAGTTGGTGAGTCGAATACATAATTCTTATTATTTTACATGCACTTGGTAGTATGAATATTCCATGTAACTGCTCCTTCGTGTACACTGTACATTGCGCGCATCGCGAAATAGCAAAATAGAGCTCCTCTCCACGCGACACCAATTTCTATTCATCTTCGTCCTTCAATATGCTTTGATAACAAAAACATCGTTTAAGAACGAGGAAACTAGTCAGAGCGTTCGCGACAAGGCAAAAAGTGATCTCGCATAATTTTCGCATTACACAACTCTGCAGCCACTTGAAAAATGCGTACACGAGCGAAATGCTTATGGAGTGCCAAGATTGCGTCACGTAGGTCGCGTACTTATGGCGGTGGTATACTTACGAGTGACCCTTTCGTTCCGACACCTACCTCCCAACGTCAAAGGAAAGTTTTTCTTCGTCCCAGTTACTTTTTTAATGTGACATTCTAAGATCAATAATGCAATTAAAAAATAATAGTCCTTTGCTGCGGAAGTTTTGCGTCTTCAAAGATTGCTTTGTAATTATTCTCTAAAAGTATGCATTTTTACAGGTCTGGCACATCCCGTCACACACATTTATCCAGGCAATTTTTATAATTGCGATTTTTCGACGTTTTGGAACATTCCAAACACGTTCACAACAAAATTTTGATTACATTTACAAAAAATAAAAATAAAGCTCTCCATGAGGAACAAAAAAAAAGTTTTTGCTCTTATCCCGATTGATTTTAGTCCAAACCGTCCAAATAATATTTAAAGAAACCAAATAATAATAATCGGCGGAAACCGATTTTGCGCGAAAAAAATACATCGACATTACATAAGAATATGTATTGAAGTCTGTCGATTTCATGCTATAACATATTGCAAGGGTACTCATATCATACCCCCTTTTATCCTGTTTTTCTCACGTTCGTCATCGACCTGTGACGGCACGAAGAAAATAACGGTTCTATAATTCCGCTGCGTATCCTACCTTGTGTGCTTTGTCCTCCATCAGGATGCACGGATATAGCTTTTAGAAAATAGAGCAAAAATTAAAATTTAATACCATAATGGGTCTTGGAAAAAAATTTATCTCGCTTGGCATTCCAAGCCTATATTCAACCTATTTTTACTCGCTGATCACGAATTTGTTATTTGTTTACGCCTAGTTTAATATTCTATATGCTAATTCACGAAAGAAATTTTCATAAATAATTATTTCCAGTTATCGCTATTTACAAAAACTTCCGCACCGAGAAAACAGAAGAAAACAGATTTGCTGCTCTATCGTGAGATGTTCCAAGCTAGGATATCGCGTGACAAAAACCACAAAAACGTAATTTTATACGCTTACACACGGAAAATACGTCCTTCTGATTTTAGTCACGCGATACATTTGTTAGCATGGTGACAGCCAAATGCGTTTGCCGTCACCAGGGTGTGCTGGCCAAGCGTACCGTTTTCACGGTGCGGTGCGCTCCAATGCTGCTATAATGATTAAAAAAAGAAAAAGTATTATATTCTATATACCATAGGCTAGACGTAGACTAAATTTCAACTTTTCCCCGTTTCATCCAGATACGAGCACACGTTTTTTTTTTATTTAACAGAGTCACGAGCCAGCAAAATTCATATTTCTGATAAGCAATCTGCTTATCCTCGCGTGCATCCCCTGTCGACTGGCCGGCGATCGTCACTTGGAGGATGCGATACTGGTGATTGCTGTGCCCGGTTCATGGTTTCTTCTAATGTTCTTCGCAGGGTAAGGGAAAATCCTCATACGAAAAAAGATACATACGAAAGCACTGCTAAAATACAACGCCCCCAGACCGGCTAACGATGCACAACGTAGACATGTAAAGTACCCTCTGTGTACAACCGCCCAGTGTTTCGCCGTGTGCGCTCGAACCTGTAATAACTCTCTTTCCCCACGAGCGTATAAACGGTTTTACACAGATACATCCTCCCAAGTACAAATATGTATAGGAAGAGGGGCGTGGGGAGGGGGTAGTTAATGCATGTATACTGGGAAGGGGGAGGCTAGGGGTGGGTGAGGGCGCATCGGAAGCTCCCGTACTCCCGTACTGCACTGGCCCAAGCCAAGCACGTTGTAGAGCAGCACGTAAACCGGGTACGTATTTACGCGAGTTAATTTACAAGTGGCGCGTTCCCTCGAGCCCGCTGAATGGCACGACTACAATTATGTGTACATACATATATAATAGTTGCGGGCGGTGTATAGGGAGCTGAGAGTATATAACACAGCAGTGTTGGCGGTTCGCTGAGGCACATACTACAGCGGGCCTGATGGCCCGATGCGAGAGGGTCGTCACGCGACGCAGCTAATACTCACTCTAGCTACCCTCATGCCCTGCCTGTTCACCCCAAAGCCACCCCTCCTCGCCCGTAAGCAACAGTGGCAAAACAGAGCCTGTCTAACCCCTACGCATATCTGACCGTCTGTCCATCCGACTCTTGTAGCACTGTCTCGGTCACTTTGAAATCACCAGTTTACCGCCCTCCATCTCACGGACACAACTCGCCAGGACGCGAAGAATCAGCCATATCATGAATAGGGTAAGAGCAGTCAATATCGGCCGAAGCGGTAAAATAAATCAGTGTGTGTTGACACAAATGCGGATTCATAAATCTAAAACTGCACTCACTTACTGGTATTGGTAACAGTGAGGTATTTTAACTGTTAAACTTTGCCCCTGATGAGATTTAAAAATATCACGATTTTCCTTGAATTTCATAGACCACGAGGAGTTCGGTAATATGGACCAACCGTTTATCTCGTTACTATAGTGAAATTCACTTAATTTTCATAAAAACTTGCATTTCTGAGGTATCTTCAATTCAATTATGAATGTTGGAAGCTCGTCGGGACATCCGCAAATAAGGTCGGTTCGTATAACCAAGCATGCGAAAAAAAGCGACGTCTGTGAAAAAAAAAATTCCAATATATTTAATTGCTAGGCCTTTATGAAAGGAGTTTTCGGGAAGACCGAAAAAAATACCAGCAGGTAAACCCCCGGTCATAAATTATCTCGTGTGAGCTCGCGGCACAATAACGTCGTCATCTAAGGTGAACGGCCAACTTTGTGACGGTTTCTATTAATTACGAACGCGTGATATCGTTAAATTGAAAACAAACTGTTTCAACACGTGTATTAAAATCTTCTGAATGAGATTCACCTATTGTGCAAATCAAAGTATCGAGAATTTTTATAAAAATATTGATCTATTCATGCTTGTCTACTGTCGGGGTTTTTGACGCTGTAGACTCACCCATGCGTCGTTTGTGACCTCCACGTGTACCCGATTTCTGACACTGCTGCCGCGTTTGTGACACCTGCTCGTACTTATTAGTCAGTATATTGACAAGAAATTAAAATTTGGAAAATATATCAAAGGATTAAATGGAAAAACAAATGGTGCGATAGAAGTAATTGCAAAATGTTTCAAGTAATCAATTCTGACAAATTTTCATTGAGTAGTTGACGTCGAGCAGTTGACGCAATATTTGCGACACATGCAGCAAATATTGCAAACATTGCGCCACATTGGCCATTTTGTGGCGCTTGTCTATCTCGGATAACTTCATTAAAAAAAAACACATTTTCATTAATTATTAAGTTAGTAATAAACCCATGGGCATATACTTAATTCTGTATACAATTCTGCTTTAAATTAGGATAAATAAACAAAGCTAATTCTATGACGCAACAGGTGGAAAATCGAGGGTCAGAACCTGCGACATAGTCTCAATTATATGACGGATTTATTGACCATGTGAATTTAAGAAAAATAATAAACAAAAGTAGCTTTTTTTCTTCTCATCGATAAAGTGGTTTTTGCTGAAGATTTTTATATAGGTTTAGTGTGGTGTAATACTTATTTTTCACTTGTTACTTGTTATCCGTTGAATCTATTGAGAATCTAGCTCCGACTAACAATGCTATTCCGAGCGCACTCAGATCAAGACGTGCCATTCGTGAATAAATTTAATTACTTAACATTCCATTTAAAAATGTGCGTCTCCCCAAAAAATATTAAATTTAATTCTCTTCAATTTGCCTGTAATCCGCTTGATATTTAACTACAATTGAATTTATTGTAGTTAAAAATGTGCCGTCGGGCCACAAAGTGCGTCAGGGTCACAAACTGTGTTGTTTACCTTATGGCAGGATAGGTGGGTAAAGCTTTTGTCCAGGGTTTTTTTTTCCATGCCAGTTTGGGGAAACTTTCCCTTTCCACCAAAGTGAAATTTACCTCTAGGAATAGGAGGAATAGGAGCGACCCACAGTTTGCAGCGGCCTATATTCACCATGTTTACCTTATATCATTACTGAACACGACATAGAATTATATTATTATGTCATACGAGGAAACTCGCCTCCGATCGACCCAAGTGAGTTTTTTTATTTGACGTGTCTCCGCGTCACCGATGGTATCCATAATAAGGCTTTTATGTAGCATAAAAATAGATAATCAACGAATTCAAATGTATTCTATTTTATGAAAATTTGCTGCAAGCGATAATTAGAACGACTCACATGCGGAAACGAAGCGTGCTTAATTAATATGGACTTTAATTAAATCAATGCACCGGGAGTGGTACGCTTAAAGTAGATAATCATTCATTCGCAACAACAGTGGTCACTTTCAATTATTGTTTTTTTTTCTTTTTTTTTTTTGCAGTTATGTGTTAATTGGTTTTTCCTTCATTGCCATTGTGAATGATAAATTTTTCTGACACCGGTGGCTCGAAGCTTCAGATTCACTTGGCTCGAGAGATGGAAAAATATTTTATGACGTGGCGTTCTCGTGCATACGTCTTCGAAAAAAAACACAGCGGTGCTATGAAATCGTGCGTTGAAATGTGTGTTTTCAAAAGATAGAGATTCGTCGCGTGGATATCGGAAGTCGATAAACTTTTCTCGATGGAGGACGTCAGTCAGTACGGTTTGGGGTTGCGCTGCTCGTTTCGAATCGTTGCTTTGGCGTGAGAACCGGGCCAACGGGTATCGAGAAAGAGCCAAAGCTTTCGGAGAGATAGGGCGACTTGGCTTTTCCACAGGAATAGAAAGTATCGAGGCATGAGAGAGCGGTAGAACTCGCGCAGTCTCTCCATTTCTCTTTTTCTGCCTCGGTGGAATGGCCCGTGTGTCTCTTCGTGTCCACGTACGGGAAAGCTGCGAACTGAACAGCCTGATGTTGCCTATAGCAGGGAACCCCAGCTATCTCATACTCTTTTCTGCGGCTAACGGACAGCTGATGTTAGAACCCCGAGTTCGATCGGAGCCTGACGGCACTTTAAAGGACTTCGGTGTCGTTTCGAAAAAAATTAAAGTCTCGTTACCACGCCGAATCATTTTGTCCAAAGAGAATTAGAAACAGATCACCATAGTCAATTCGTAGGCTGAAGTGTTCGCAAGTTCGCAAGTTTTTCCTGAAGTAGGATATTTTCCATTTTCGTTTAAGGGCACGTGAAATGCGGCAGTCGGTAACAAATCAACCTTCCGATTTTGTCCAAGATTGTTTAATGTTTCGAATAAAAGTAAATTAGGGTTTCATGCCTCTACCCCGGCCGGCGATCAACATGCCAGCACTGGCACGAGACTGCCCCAAAGAGACGTGTGGCCAGTATCGTGCTAGTGCTCGGATGTAACAGCCACCCGGACAAAACCTATCTGGGCACCTACTGACTACGAGAGTCCAATTTGCTGTTCTTGATAACATTAACAGATCTGTTACCGACTGAGCTCGAGACCGTTCAGCTGGAGGGTATTTTACATCGCCTTAAGATGTATTCACAGTTTCTTCGCTGTCGGCGTAATGATCAAGTCCTTGTAACAAGTTGGAAATATAGTTTTATACGAAATCAATGAGATTAGCAATGTGAATGCAAGGTGTGAATGCGAGAGAAGTAGCTACGATTTTCCAATTAACTTTTTTCAATGCTGTAACATTTTTTGTGAAAAATAAAAATGCGAAGTTACCGTGCGCATGCGGCACGAATTTGCCTTTTTCTCGGAAAACTGCGCATCATTTAAAAAAGTGCATTACTGTTCCCAATCGGCCCCACCGGTGAAAAAAGAGCGTGCGGCGCAGCAGGGTGCAGCCCACTAGGTCTCATAGAATAATGGGTACATCATAACTTATTTTCTATTTTACACCATCATCCCCTCACACCTTTATCCCGTCCAATACCTATTTAATAAAACATCATAAAGCACCCCAAAAAACTGTTCGAACCCCCTGTTCTGCGAAATTATTTTTTTTCCTAACATCGAATCCGATGTTATATATGTCTGCACGAACCTTTCATGAGATAAAATTGAGGGCCTGACATAAAAGAAAAAAAATTACGCAGCGGGGTTAGATGCACTTTGAAAAAAAGTACAGTTGAATCAACTAACATTCGGGCACGGACATTCAAATAAATATTCAGTTGGTCGAACAAAATATTTAAATGACTCAAAAATATTTTGGTAAAATCATCCAACCAGTTCTTAAACTAACCAATTTTTTTAGGTGTACCAGCAAAATATTTGGTTGAACATCCCTGCCCGAATCTTACGGTTGAATCAACCGTATTTTTTATCAGTGTGCGAATCTCAACTGAACCCATTCTTCGCTACTCAGCATACTTTGCGATTATCTATCACAGAAGCTAATCGATCGTTGGGAAAAAATACTAGATAAAGGAAAAGAAAAAAAAAAAACGACGACAGAAAAAAAGGGAATCATAGAAGGTACTCGGGCGTTGCCACGTTCGGGCAGCGGTATGACGGTGTGGCGGAACGACATTGGAACGATCTCGCGTACACGGGGTGGTGCCACGGATATGGTAGATGGGAATGGGTAGAGAAGGGCGAACGGTGCGTCGTCCGCGGTCCCGCGACATACATCGTGCACGTGACCGACATACGGGATGAACGTTCGTTCCGGCCGGGTGCACCCGGTCCCCAGCTAACCGAAACTCCAACTTCCACCCCAGCACCCCCTCCGCCCCTCCTACCGCCTCGTGACTTTTCGGGTATACTCCACCTCCGATCCTGTACTTCCCCTTTTCACCTCGATTTCTCGACTCCTCGAGCGCGTTCGCATCAGCCCCTCGTTGGTTCGCGTCCACATATCCGCGCTTCCGCATAGCTTTCTATATAGCATCACTATATCTCTTTTGCCCCCCCCCCCCCGCCCTCTCCTACCAGCTGCCGAAACGAACGGAGCAGCGAGCGTCGAGGATTCTGTAAGGACACGAAAAATTTTCCAACTCTCTAACTTCGTTGTCGTGATTGAGTTGAGTTTTGGGGTCCGGTGTGCGACGTTGCAGGACATGGAGTTGAAAGAGCTCACCCTCCACCGAGGGGTCCACGATGAAACAAACTTGGGTGACCACCGAGAGACCAAAAGCACATATACACAGCCATACACACGAGCGATAACATGCTTTGTATTTAGTAACTTCACGGGCTAAAGGTCGTTCAAGCAGAAACATCGCATAAAGCGGATTCGTTTTGTCGGGCAAAAGCGTTGTGATGAAATTGAATTTGTTTAACCGGTGATTTTGTCCCGAGTGCATATTTTCGTTATTCAGTAAATTGTCGCGGTATATAGGGGAAATGGGTGATTATGAAAATTTTGATTGTTATCAACGAAGATAATAAAATTTGATACATCAAACGGTATTTTTGCCGGAAACGCTGTCTGTGCAGAGGAAGGGAGGAAACGGGGGCAACGCAGCAATGGACCTCGAACGTTGCGACGAATTGACCGAGTCTCCTCTTCCCCGCGTGCTTCGGGACTATCGACAGCCAATCGAAATTGCATTGTGATCGGTATACGCGGGCCACACGCGCTTCCACACATGCACCCGGGGATCATACAATTTCTGCCGTTACTCTATCACCTCCTCTCGATCCGGGGCACGCACTACCGATATTTCGGAAACTGCCGATGCCGATATACGCGTTACCTCCGGAGAGGAATACCGAGCAGCCATGACGGGAAAGCCGATCTGGGAGTATGCGGTTTATGCCGTATTACCGCTATGCGGGCATGGAGGGATCGTTACGTGATGCCTTCCAGTCAGATTAGGAAGCGCTTTGATTACCTATCGATCGATAATATACACGCAATACTGGCCATGGATTCACGCGATTTTAGTAGTATACCATTACATCCCGTCTATATAGATTACGGAACACAGTTGTATATTGTAAATATGTGCGTGGGCGTTTGTATTGGTAATACAGTATTCCAAGTTTCCACTGTAACGATTGACTCTGTCGCCCGCTCAATCGACGGCATTCCCTCACGCTACTATCGCACGCTGCACGTATCATTGTATTGCGATCTACGTGTATATATCGCTTTACTGCTATATTTGCAACAGTTGTGGCCTAAGCATGTCCTCTCTTTGCGACAGAGAGAGAAACACGTTCGACGAGATGGAGGGAGGCTGAGCTCTGACCACAGCAACGGATAATGACCGGGAGGTACCACCGTACGATTATAACGACTAGGCATAATGATGTTCGGCTTTATCTCGTTCGCAGAGCAGTACGACTGACCGGGCCGTTCGTCACGATGGTCTACAGCATGATAACCGGCGACATGTTGACCTTTGGCATCATATACATGGTTGTCCTGTTTGGCTTCTCCCAATCGTTCTACTTTCTGTACAAGGGATTTCCCGGTGTAAAATCATCACTCTATCACTCGTATCACTCAACGTGGATGGCACTGTTTCAGATTACACTCGGCGATTACAGCGTAAGATTCTAACTATATCCTTTTTTTTAAGTTAGGCCCTCCGGTTCAGTCAATAACATTTTTTTTAGTTGAAGGCGATGCGAGGTAGACTCGGTCGGTAAAGAAAACTGTAATTCACTTTTTTTTTGTTCAAGAATCTTTGATACTTTGGGATAGACACCAATTGGCGTTTTTTTATCATTAGAGAATACAAAGTTTCCCAAGCTTTCGCTGAGACGAGCCAGGCGCACTCAGGTGTACTGAAATTTATTCGCGCAAAGTAATGGTTATTTGTATGGCAAGGGCGTGGAAAGGGAGTTCTTGACGAGTGTGAAAATGCCGCTGGAGCCGAAGGCGAGTGCTGCATTCACACGAGTTAAAGCTCCCTTTTTTATGCGCATTCCATTCACATAATTTTTCCTAACAAATTCACGAAAATCACGCTTTCCGTTCCCGTGAAGTGTGCGTAGAAAAGCATTTTCCGCTCTAGTACGGGAAAGAAGACCATATTGTGTTTGTACGCATGCGCAGTATGTTTCCCGCACGCGATGCGAAAAAGTTCCTTTCTGCGCACACTTCACAGCAACGGAAAACGGGATTTTACGTGCATGTATTAGGAAAAAACCCTTTATTTCATCATACAGGAAACTGTTTTAATAGCAAAAAAAATCGAGATATTTGTGCCGGAGTACTTAAAATAATCGGAATCATCGAAAAATGTGATTTTTGGCGGGTATGTTCTAGATGTGTGTATATGTGTATGTATATATGATTGATTCTGGGCCTTTAAAATACTATAGCGGGTGGACGATTTGAGCCAGTTAGTTGAAATTTGGTGCATAGATAAAGTGCCAATTTCCCCTTGTTCAGGACAATTTTCATCAATATCAATATTCGTTTTGACATTTTAAGAGATTTTCAATTCTTGAAACACTGCGTGGGTTCACTAATTTCTACTTTCTGTAGGACGTTAATTTAGAGCTAAAATCTTAAAAGTGTAAACAAATATAATATACAATCCATGAAGGATCTTTGGTATGAAATTGGCTGAAATTGATCTAAACAGGTCGATTTTATGAAATTTTGATTTTTTTTTTTTAATTACTAAAAATGGTCTAATTCGAGTAGATGTGGAAGTATGGAAGTGAAATTTGGGAGGTAGTTTTGGGAGTTTGGGTGGTTAAATGGACGAAGCACAATATTTGGTATTAGATTTGCCTAAAATACATCTACCCGGTCAAGTTTAAACAATTTTTACTTTTTTAAAAAAGCAAATATCGCGCTTGAACTAAAATTTGTTGTCGACGTATAGTCAGTGGGAAAAAATATATCAGATGTGTCCGCGAAACGATGTGTTACGAAAATTTGACTTAAGGAATGGTGATAAAAAATTTTCCGCTAAATTTGGTCTATAAAAATGTTATATTACAAGCGCTTTGTGTATCAGGAAGCCAAATTCGATGAACGAACATTTCGATAGAGAATGCGCAAAACAATAAAAAATTAGGAAGCCATGTGCAAATTACTTTGCAGCTTTTTTTTATGATTCAGAAAATGGCGGTGGCTCTCGTCGGAAATTTTTTTTTTCCGCGATATATGAATAGATGTTGCAAATTACTGTAGACCCTCGATCAGTTATGCTAGCACTCTTCACGTGATAAAACAATAATGTATTATAAAGTTTTGATACATCTCATGTGTCTAGTAGACACCGAACTTTTTTTTATACAGTCAAGTAATTTTCAAGCCCGATAAATTCTAAACTTCGACATTCATAAGTTTTCCATCGAGGTTAATCAGACTCACTTCTACTATCAAAATATACATTTATTGATGTAATTTAATTACATAAATGAAAACTTTATAATAGCTTATAGTTTCGTAAAATGACGAATGTTTGCCTAATTGGTTGAAGTTGCACAGTAGTCCAAAAAGTAATTTATAATATGTACGTGTTGCAGCATCGTGAAATAAATTTTGCCAAGAGAGCCATGAATATTGGCGCAGACGTAATAAAAGGAGGTTTTACATAACAAACACTCAAAATTCCCCCGCGGCTGAAAGTGACGAAGGGTCGTCTGATCCGAAGCTCGAGAGACTTTGTATTCTCCATTGATATTTTCCACACCAACCGCAGTATTGCAATTCGTCACTGTAATCATTTGTTTTTTACTGTGAAAAGTTTACGGCTCTTAAAAAAATGAATTACATTTTGTGTTACCAACTGAGCCCGCAGCGGACGAGGGGAGCAGAAGGTTTTTCATAGCCTTAATTATTTTAATAATAATTGAAGCGAGGCTCATGGGCCGAGGTAGACGTGATATCAAGCGAGTGGTCCGTTAGAGTCTCTCTTCATCGTGACCAGTTGGTACGGAGGAAGCTGCTGTTTCTAACCGGAGAACATTAATTGAGTCGAGTAGTTGCATGAAGGCGACCGAGCGGTATCGGTGGTGCTGCTTCCGCAGCCCGCTATTCTCGCTCTTTTTCTACCTCGGCCTTCGAGTTTTCTGTGGAGGTTCAAGTTAAGGGAAAAAAAAATTTTATTAGCGCCCGCGAGCCGGGGTATTGGAAAGACGGAGGGTGGAGGGAGAGCGGCATTACGATCCTAGGCGTCCCGGTCATAGTCGACAACGCGGGTCATGAAATATTGCCCGTCGTCCGGTCAATATATTGCGGGAGCCGCTGTTCTGGCACCGTTCTCTCTCTCTCTCGCTCTCTCGCCTCTCATTCTCCGTCCTCCAATCCCCTCGCGGAACCGTGGCGCGTGTTCGCGCGATCCCGTTTAACCGCAGCCGCACGCCAAGAGCTGCATGAGCCTCCTCCTACTATTGCTTCGCTAGCGGTGGTTCCCTTCCCTTCTCTTTCGTTCTGGGAGCTTCGGAGGGAAAAATAAAAATTCCGGAACAATATAGGAATGCGAGAGAGAGATAGAGGGAGAGAGCAAACTCGTGGCATGAGCTTCTTCAGAATATATAAAGAAATAACGCGATGGGGGGTGGCGGTGGCAGCGGCGGCTGCGGTGTGTGGAAAGATGAAAGGGGGGAAGCGAGAAATTTCATCAATTTCTCTTCATCCTCTCTGTACCGCTCGAGAAATCGCGTTGGTTCGTCCGATGAAAGCCACCCGCCACCGGGTAATCAAATTATCGATACACGCGCCCGGCGTACGCTCCGTCGAAGTCGAAGCGAACGCCAATTAGAGAAAGTCCTTCGCTTTTTCCAATATCACAATTTTTCTTCCTCATGCTGGCGGATCGCAACTTTTTTCTAACGACGCTGAAACGTGGCATATTTCCAATCATCGACCGAGCAGTACTCCGATCTGAGCAACACGACGTACCCGAATCTCAGCAAAACTGTTTTCGCAATATTCATGGTACTCGTGCCTATACTCTTGCTCAACATGCTGATAGCCATGATGGGAAACACTTACGCTCACGTCATCGAGCAAAGCGAGAAGGAGTGGATGAAGCAGGTACGAAAAAATACGGAAGAAACGATAATTGAGAAAAAAAAATGTTATTACCGTTTGAACTATCGATATCGTCGGATATATACAGTGGGCTAAAATCGTCGTGTCGCTGGAAAGGGCAGTGTCGCAAAAGGACGCTCACAACTACCTACAGGAGTACAGTATAAAATTGGGACCCGGCGATGACCCAAATAATCCGGCGTCCGAGCAGCGAGGCGTTATGGTTATAAAAAGCAAATCGAAGACCAGAGCGAGACAACGAAAAGGCGCTGTTGCCAATTGGAAGGTACAAATATTGTGTGTATGACGTAGCGACCGTATACGCTAATTACTCAATCATGTCTGACAGTTTGGTTTAAGAGACGAAGCAGACAGCTCAATTAACAGTGTCAATGACTTGTTCGCAGCGCGTGGGCAAGGTCACGATAAACGAGCTGAGGAAACGAGGAATGACCGGCGAAGAGTTGAGATGCATTATGTGGGGCCGTGCTTCTTTCTCAACGCCCATCAGAGCAAGGTACATTATCCTATGTATGCCTACACGGGTGTGCAGAAAATAAAGGCTGTACTATATAATCCTATGTAAAAAAAAAATTCATCCCGAATTTGTATTTAGATGATATTTTCGAAACATGGTGTCGGGAACAGTTTTTCCGAAAAATGCAACCCGTTTTTCATTCATTCTTCATATTTTTCATCGCCCAACCACGGTCCAAAAAAATCGTTCCAAAACGCCGTAAAATACCGAATCTTGTGTATTTCTTTCCTCCTCCAGGGCGACATCCACTTGGATTTTTTTTATTGTTGCGACATTCAAGAAACGCAAAGAGAAGCAAAGATACGGTTTTTTTTTTTTTTGTTAATGCCTACAGCTCGCGACGTTTCGCAAAAATGGCTATACATTTATTTTCGTTCTTCGATTCACGACTACTTCCGATGTATATTTTAAGCGCTGAATACGGTATCTTCCACGCCTACTACTAGCTCAACACTTGATAAGAATACTCGGATCAGAAGTGTAAAATAGTACGTTATGTTACCAGCTCGAAAAAGCGGATTTTCGACGAAAATTGCGACGTTGACCGCACAAAACGGAAGCACGTACCACAGCAGTTTATGATGTGAACCGAAAGCGATTTTGCCTACATCCGAATTGCTGTCGGGCGTTCACTTTTTTGTAGAAATATCGAATACTACTTTTTGTAATAAATGCACAAAAACTCTGCCTTTATATGCCTGTAACGTGGCGAAAGCGTGCGAAAAATAACGAATGTGACTTGCGCATGCGCAGTATTTTCCTCGCACGCCTTACCAAAAACCGCCACATTTGCCACGCGTTACAGGCACAAAAGGATGACTTTTCGTCGATGTGTTAAAAAAAAAAAAATTGTTTGCCTCACATTATTCTTGGTCCCGTGAAGCACGTCACTGCCGCTGGTAATACGACAAGGAAATTAAACCCAAAAGGAAAGTTCAAAACCAAAATTGCTTAATCATGACAAAGTTTGATACCGTAGGAATAAGTAATTCCTATCGTGCGGAAACAAATCTTTCCTGATCCTATCGTTCAAATGTTTTCACGATACTGTTTTTTTTCCTTTCTGTTTTTTCTTTCCTAAAACCAGTCCGAACATCGGGGAACTGGAAATGGGAGCAACGAGCGGTGTAACTGGAGGTTTCGGTGACGCCTTGACGGCGGCTCTCGACGTCATGGCATTTGCCCACGACATCGACCTGACCACGGCGACCGAGGGAATACCAACGACGGATCCCGCAGCCAAGGCGGCGAAGTCACAGCAGAACCACCAGACGAAAGTAGCTTCCAACGCGTCCGCATTCCCCCAACCGCCGATACCAAAAGCTTCCTCGACCTGCTTACAAACGACTCCTTCGGAGAATCACGACTTGGCTCAGAGCAAGATTTCCGGACTGACGGAGTTGATGGAGCCGCGACCGGATACAGGAGTTCGAGCTTCGAATGTCACGTCGATCGTTGGCATAAAAAATGGTATAGAAACCCACGAAAACCTATAACTATTCGTCACCGGGCTCTCGGGACTATTCTAGTTCACGGAAAATTGTGTAACAGTCGTCGTCAGGATATTGCTTCCAATATCGAAAATATTTGTGTTCTACCATCATTTTTTTTTTCTCTTTTTCATCCATCGGTGTGTAGATTTTTTTTTACGATTATTTTTATTTCTCCTTTTCGCTCGGTTATTCGTTTACTGCAGAGAATGATATATCCGAAAGATTGACTCCTTTCTTTCACTGGCTCGTGTGATTTATATTTTGCTGGAGAGGTTCAAGGTACAGATCGAGGGTATGAGACAGTAGCAGAGGAGTATAACAAACTCGACCATCCGTTACAGGGAATCCCATCAGCGGGAGAGCCCAGCAAGCCACCAGCAGCTACGAAACGAGCGGTCAGCTTCAGCCGAATCAGGTCCTACAGTCCGGGGAAGCGTCCACCGCCAACGGGCCTTCTCAGAAGGAGAATCTCGATCCTTTATTGGATCTGGTAATCGCATCGGAGAGTCCGACTTCCCAACAGGCGACCCTCCTGAGAATGGCCGCCGAGGCAGCGAGAATCTCGAGCGAGGCAGAAACCACCACCGTCGCTGCTACAAATGCAACTACCAATGCTGTTACTGCAAACAGGATAACCAACGACTCAAAGATTCTTGAGAAATTAGGTGGTCTTGGCGCGGTGATACCTGCCTCGATGCTCCCATCACAGAATCTTCCCGCACAAAAACCACCGATCGTCGTCAAGAAATACTTTGCTGAGTTTAGCGACAACGATCTATGCGGAAGTAAAGTTTGTTTCTTCATCTTCGGTAATTCGGGGTGATATGGCCAAGTTTTTTTTCGTGAGGGCAAAACGGGAATTATGCAGCTTTGAAAAATTGATTGAAACTAGGCTCATGAATCCTTTTTACTTTCCCTCGATAAAACTGCGAGGTTAAATACGCTTCAGGCGATAAATCTGCTTGTGTCAACACATTAATTGTTTGCAACCAAATATATCACCTGGAGCTAATATAACCACCCTGTTGGTTGGGCTAACTAATAATTTCATTCCTCTGATAGATTCATAAGCTTGAGTCGCTGCCCTAGGGGACATTTCAGATCGTTACATCGTCGTCCGGTCAAGGCTTTGCCAAGCCTTCTCCGGACATTATCAGAGTCTGATGTGAGTCTCTAAAATGTATACCATTTTGACTCGAAGTGATGTGGTACGGAGGCCACATTAGCCTGAATTACCCTACATATACACTGACCGACTTGGTAAATTTAATCTGTAATATCTGTCCCATGTCCTGTTCTCGCCGCAGACGACAGTCTTCTCGGTACGGACGCGCGACTGCGGAGAATTCGCTCAGCAAGCGTCAGACTCTCAGCATCGTCGAAGAGAAGATCGTGTCAGGCGAACAACGATGGGGACGCGGACGAGGATCGCTCCTCGTCATCGCCTTCAATGGACGGGGATGAGAATTCACGTTACCGGCCTCTGATGAACGGACCGGAGATCGAGCATGATGGTAATGCCGAGAATCGAGTCGGCGAACAGCCATCGTTACTTCCGGTGAAAGATTTCAAGAACGATCCGACGAGTACGGGGAGCAATGGCAACGGCACGAACGGCATCGCAAACCGAGAAAACGGATGCAACGAGCGCGTCAATAAAAATCACAAACGCCGGGCGAAAACTGCGAAAAACAGGTAAAAATCCAAGCCGCGAACCGGCAGTATTCCACAGGCGACGACGATAACGCGCGGTCATTTCTTTCTCGAGTACACACTCTGGCGAGAGGCAGTCGGCCGAGGGGCGGTGGAGATGGAGAGAAGGGTAGTGAGGTACACAAGGGCGGTCTTGCTCGAGAGCCTCACACTGCCCGAAGCAGAAGCAGAAGCAGCAGCCGTAGCAGCAACGACCATCTCTATAGATATATACCGCCCAGCTATTATAGAATAGGAATAGAGCGCAGTCTAGGGGGTAGGAGTGGGTTGAAGGTGGGTATGTACTATACGGCCCGTCCACACCAGGAGCCGGAATATTGCGCGAACCGGAAAAACCGCGACGATTCCGTGTACTCGCCGCTCTGCGATCGTATATTTTTACCTCAAGGAACGAAAAGAAGGGAAAAAAAGGAGGAGAAAGTAAAAAAATGAAAGAGAGAGAAAAATATCTCGGTGAAAAAGATGGAACCAACGGAATTCGCCTCGTTTACAGTTTTTCCCACTATCGGCAGTATTGACTGTTTCGATGTAGAAATATTTGCATACATCTTTCTTGCGCACACAAACACACACGGGGGAAATTCGTAAAATAAATTATCCAAATTATCGAAAAATATTACAAACTATTCGTATTACCCTGGGACGACATGGATTTTCAAGGCGCCTGTAATTTAGTTTTTCTTTTTTTTTTCAGGGTATCGCCGAAGGAGAGCAACGATTCCGGAAGTCGCCGAAGAGAATCTGTCGAAAAAAAGAGGAGAGATGTATCCGGTGAGTCGGAATCCAGCAGAAGGACGAAGGGGGATGACGAAAGAGATGAAACAACGGCCTCGCCGACGAGCGATCCACTGGAGCCTTGGAGCACGCGCGGTATAAAGGACATGAACGCGATATTGGCCTGGCGAGAAAATGGACCGGACAGCCCTTGATTCGTCTTTATGAAATTTGACGTTATCCAGCGGGCAAGAACGTCAGCCTGTCCGTCTTTCTTTTCTTCCTGCGATCAACGGAGAAACTGGCGAAAGCTCGAAGATATAACCGCTCTGGCGCAAGCACACACTGAGAGAGTAAGAGAGGTGGGGGAGGGTAGGAGAGGATGTGGGAGATGCTGAGAAGCTGACTGGAGCCTGCAGCATCCAGAAACAGCTTCGCCGCTAAGCTTGCACGCTCGTTGGGAATTCCCGTTCTCTAGGTTGGAAAAGACTTGGAGGGATCAAGCCGCGCCGACCCCTCGGCATAATGCACACAACACATATACGAAAAAAAAGCATACACAACGGACAGAGATATCCCACGGACAAAGGGTATCGGGATCTCTGCGAGGAGAGAACGAAGGCCGGTATATTGGTATACATACAGACATTCGCGCACACACGCACATAGAAACATTCGTGTGCTGACAGCGATAAGCGAGTGTGAACAATAAAATGAGTTTGTGAATCGTTTTTTGTTAAAGTGAGCTTTTGCGGGAGAGCTCAATGGAGAAAGAGCAGCGGCGAGGACACACACACTGTCCAGGAAGAGAGAATAAACCTCGTTTATACAGCACAAAAACTTGCCAACGTTTTAAAAAGATTTTCAATCCTCCTCTGTGTGTACCTCGATGGGTATCTCTTTGTGATCGAAAAATAAAATAATTATTATTATTATTATTATTACGATCAAATATGCGATTGAACGATTAAATAAATCCGATGTAATAAATAGATTAATTTTGTTAAATTACGTAAATTTATTCGACGAACCCAACTAATCCCGCATCATCGAATTTTTTATATTTTCATTTGTTATTTACAATCTATATTATCGCGTTTATTCTTATCGAAAGAGGTGGATGTTGCGGGAGAAAAATGTAATTTCTCCAAGATCCTCATTTCCCATCCGGATGAGTGAGCTGGTCCTTTCTCCTATTTATCCTTTTGGTTAATAGAAATTGTTGCGTCACCTTCCGGTAATCGGATATTCCCTTATTCAAGGATAAATCCATCCTTCGCATCACGTAGGAGGATGAGAGGTGAAACGAGATGTAAGCGAGGTAGAAAATCTTGTTCTCTCGGTATAGCGATGAAAGGAGAGAGAGAGAGAGAGTGTGTGTACAGTGCGCGAGTGAGGAAATCTCTCTCTCTCTCTCGCTCTCTCTCTCTCTTTTACTCTGTCTCTCTCGCGGTCTAGCTCTAGAGGATCGATTTTCGATTATGTCGACGAAGCCTTATCCGTAATGGGGTAGCTCGCGAACTTATGGAAAGTGGAACTTAAAAATGTATTTCCTAGCCCCTCCCGATTGCCATTTACGGAGGCTGAAGCGGAGAAGGAAAACGTCTCTTGGTTTTTTCCTCTCTCGCGCCGTGAAACGAGAATCTCTGCTTGAATATATTCTGCAGGAGCCGAAAGAGACAGAGAGAGGGGAGAGAGAGCGAGGGGGGGGGGGGAGGGAGCCTCCTGTCTCGTCTCGTTCAAACTCTAGCTTTGGCCTCATCTCTCTGATACTGGTGCTGCTCGCTGCAACCGCCGGTGCTCCTCGTCTCATGGGATAAGATGATTGACTCTCGAGACGTCTTCGCTTATTCCTCGCGCGCTTTTCGTTCGGTAAACGAAAATGTATATTTACACTTTTTTTTTCTTCCCTCATCATATAAAATGTTATCGTAAAATATTAAGACTGCACCGAAAAATATTTTGGACGTCCGCATCGAACCCTGACGCAGGCTCGAAAAGGCCTGACAGGACCCTGACACGACCCCGATATGACACTCCAAAAAATTTTTCAGGTTACGTTGGTAAAAGAAAATTTATACTCAACATTTTTTTCCACTCATCGTATAAAATGATATTGTGAAATATCAAGGCTACACTGGAAAATATTTTGGAGCGTCACATCAAGTCCTGCATCCGGATAAATAATTTAACTGATGGGTACCCCGCAAATAGATATTTATTTAATTCAAATAAATATTTATTTTTATGAAATATACATTTATTTGCGGTGTGCCTGCCAAGTAAATTATTTTTCTGAATGTGTCAAAGTTGCATGACACATACATTCCTAACCAAAAATTTAATTCGATCAAAATTTCGGTACTTCGCGATATACTAAAAATCTGAAAAAAAAATCAGCCGTCTTAATGATGTCAAGACCTCTGATTGCGCATAATAATAATGCCAAAACGTTATTAACGAATGATAAAAAAAATTAATTATAAAAAAAATCAGTAAACCTTTTGTTATTATGCAGAATTAATGTTCCTAGCACCGCGTGCGTGAATCGAACATGAAAACGCTAGAGTCCTTACGCACTCTAGCGTTCGCAATTTTTTAGCTATCGGGCTAAAAACGAGTATACCGGTGGAATATGATCACCCGATGATGTCATTAAAATTTTACGAAAATCGATTGAACTGTTACAATATGATGTGATTTTGAATTTTTTGAATTTCATGCTATATTTTTCAGATTTTTATACTATTAGGAAGTGTGCATTCCCAGGTAAAAGTGGGATTCAGTGAGAATTTCTCACTGAATCCCAATTTTGACGGGGAATGTACTTGTGACGCATCCGTAAGGTCTCAAAAAGGCTTGACAAGGCCCCGATATGGAGCACTACACCTACTTGTGCTTTGTTGAATATACAGGATAGAGCAGAGATAGCCCACGATTATAGCATTTAATTATAACATAACGTAAAAATCAATAGCTCTCGAGCTCGCGGCAGTATTATAGTGCAATGCTGCCGCCCTCGCAGTGAGAACTCGATTGTTACCTCTGATGGACTATCAATCTCAGTCTTGACGACCGGCGTTCTCTCGCTCTCTCTAGCTCTCGTTCGTTCTCTCTCGCTCTCTCTCAACCCTTCCGACTGTAACAATCAAGCGTTTCTCCTTCTCCCTCTCTCCCCTTCTCTCTCTCTCACTCTCTCTCTCTCTCTCGCACTTTAATAAAGATTAATTATTCTAGCGCACACCCGCGAGCGAGCTACAGACGCGATATTGAGATAGGCAATGTAGTCGAGGAGCGAGAGAAAGAGCTTCAAAGTATATTCCTCTCGCTCGTTCTCACTGCAGGAATATTCGGCAGATTTGTTAATTACGGGCACGATGACGGCAAAGCATTGCCGCCGCGCTGCTTTCGCTCTTCGCACTTTCTTCGCCTCTCGAAACAAACGGGATATTATTATTATTATTACTATTATTATTGTTGTTACTATTATTACAAGTCAACGTGTATATAGCGCAAGAAAAAAATGGGTTCTAAATGAATTATCAACTTTGAACGAAGTAGCGATTTTTGTACGACTACGTTGCCTCTGATTGAATATTTTTTAACTATTAAAAAAAGTAAAAAAAACACGACAAAAATATCGCTTAAAAAAATTCAAGCACGATTCTCGGGCTAGAATTGAAATTGAATATTTAATTTTCATTATTTATACGTATAAGGATAAAATTAATTAACACGTCAGGATATTCGCGATGACTTTCTGCCATCATATATAATATGCAGATGGCTACATACTATATATATACATATATACATATATTTATAAACGTATATATGTAAATGGTATATGTATGCCGACACGGCTCTAATAACCGTTTTAATTAAATCTCAAGTCTACTGAGTGACGTGTATTCGTCGCGGTGCTCCTTCCCCGTTTCCGTCGTTCGCCGTCATCCCCCCGGCAGCGACCTCGTTCCATATATATATATTTTTTTTTTTTTTCTTTCCACAACCGAATGACCCACAACAATATCTGTATACGGTCATAAGGATTATATAAAGTTTCATCGGGTGCGTGTATGTGAGGGACACAGACCACCCCGGAGGATATAGGATATAGGAAATCAGGTTGTCGAGCTTTCTCCGGTCGTTATATAGACCAACTGGATTTAATATAATTGGTTCCATAATTGATTTCGCGAAATGAGACGCCACGTTGTCCGGATGACTTTTCTTGCCACCAACGAGACCAAGGCAGCGGAAGTCTACCGGGGTGATGACGATTTTCCGCACCTCGACGGCCACCTCTCCCGCTCCCGAAACGAGACACGAAATATCGGGGAACGCTTACTCTAGTTGGAGATGGTATACGGGGCATCATCCTCCGTCGCTCAGTTTTGCTCTGTGACCGTCGTTCCGCAGCCGCGTAAGTGATCGACGCGAAAAGCTTCGAAACTGACTCTATAGTTCATACGTTCTCTCTCCGCTTTCTATGTTCGCCGAACGTCACGAATATTGAAACGATAAAGACAGCGTGTACAGCGCCAGACAGGATATCGAAATAGGAGAGAGCACGCGACCCAGATCAAGCGTCAGAAACCTCGAGCGGCGAACGCGCCTCGGAGTAACGAAGTTTCGTTAAAGTTTCCGAGCGTCTGCTGTGTAACTACTATACTACAAGAATCGGTTATATGTAGAGAAGGAGGGGGAGGAGCAGGCTGCAGCTGGAACAGCGTATGCTCCACCCTGGGCTTTCAAGAACCCTGATGGTTATGCACCGTCGCGTCGACGAGGGAACGATCGAGACTACCAAATGTCGCGAGGACTTGCCTACGATAAAAGATAAGTAGCTCTCTACCTCCTCTACCCCCTATTTCCATCGGCTGGTAGCCTCGAGAAACTTTGTTCTCTCAGTCTCCCGACTACACTCCCGCCAATAATTAATCGGATCTCGATGAACTTTTCTTGCTCGATAGTTACCGTTTTTACGTTTATTGCGAACTCTATTGGGTGGAGTCGCAATCGTCAGTTTACTTCGACTTCTTTTTTTTTTATTTCCGTTGAATTATTAATACCGGAATCGGTAACAAGTTTGACGCTCAAAAGTCTGTAATTTCTACGTGTACAAAGAGGGAGATAGTACAGAGGGATAAATCACCGATGCAGATATATCCTATCGATAAGGAACGGATACTCTGGTAGACATTTTGGATCGTTACATCAGACCCCAATGGCATGCTCGAAAATGTCTACCGGGGTATTTGAATATTTAATCTATTAAAGTTTTAATTAGTTCATTTGTTTATGTATATATTCTTGAACGCAAAATACACATGTTTCTGCAAATGACGAGAGAAATTCTGAATATACGAAAGGCAACGATGTTACAAAGTTGCACAAAAACACGCGTAGGTTTATGGCAGATTAATGAGCATTTGCATGAACGCTAATTGGTCATTAAACTATTGAGCGTAGTTACGCAGTCAACGTTTGTCTCCAAGGTAAACGATATTCTTCAAAGGTAAAGTGAAAAATTTCCCATGGGGTCGCGGGAGTCACAGCGAAGCTGGGAAAGAGATAAAGAGCGGAATTATCGCCGTTAAAACATGCCGAGAAATGATGTATGGGGTAGAAGCGGTGAATATGGGTCGACGAGGTAAGATGGACCAGTGCGTGTTGAAACTTACTATTTGTATAAATAATAGTGAAGTATTTTAAATGTTAACATTACTTGCGAAACAAGAATTTTAAATACATTGAGACTTATCACATACGTTCTTTTACGCATTTTCCTGTGTTCTTTAATTTACTTCTTTCTTCCACAAACTGCACTTGCGATAACTCCATAGAAAAATTAAAAATGTTCTCTGTACAGCGGGTCCGCTTTGAACATCTAATTTTTAAACCGACAGAGACGTTACGTAGAAATATTTCAAAAATTTCGTCGTGACGTCCCTTCCGATTTGAAAATCTAATTTTCGATCGGACGTGATGTGATAGAGGAAATACGTCACTTGCAGTTTGGAAATCTCATTTTTGCTTCGTCATAGATGAAGCTATTTTTTCGTAAAAGAGAAAAAATGGAGATTGTAGTGTCAGAATAGTGTCAATCAGTAGAATATTTATGCTGATTAGGGCGAATTAAAGATTTACGCGATTTTGAATTTTTTGATAAATGTTTGTGGTATCTCTAACGCGTGTAAATTTTGAACTGTCGTTCTGAAACTTTTTATCAAAGACCTTTGTCTGACTTTATGGAATTTTGATGTTTTTGAACAGTTACGAAAAACAATCTAATCCGCGTAATCATGGAGGTATCGAGCTTAAATTTGACACGGGAATAGGCTAACACTGTACAATGTTTCCTATTAAATTTGGCGAAAATTAATCCAACCGTTTAAATCTTATTCAATTTCGGAAATTTTGAATGTTTAGACAAATGTATTTTTTACGCCTGATACGAGTTTCTGAATCAAATATGACGCAAAAAGTAAAATAAGTTATCGTTTTGTAATCAGCGGTGATGAATAGATTAATTGCCTTATAAAACGAAGAAATGCGCAAATTTTATTTTGCGATTTCCTATAATAAATTCTGATGTAAATTTTGACGGTTTTAATTTTGTGAGATGAAGACATTTTTTCTGTTACGAAAAAATGTGCAAAGTAATTTGCACATGGTTTTTCGATACTTAACTCAAAAACCGTTAATCATGAGGAAATCACTTTGCACGCTTTTTACCACAAGTGAAGTCACACGGAAATTTCGTCACTTCCGGGTTGAAAATCTCACTTTTCGACCGGAAGTGATGTCAAGCCGGAAATACGTCACCTCCGGTGTGGGAGTGTCATTTGTCGACCGGCAGTGACGTTATGCGAGAAACCGTCACGAGCAGCTAAAAATCGACCGAAACTGACGTCACAAAGAAATTTTTCTGTTCCGATTTAACAGAGAGAGATCTTCAAATCGTAACTCGCGTCACAGAGAAGATACGAGTGTGGCTTAAGGAACATATGAAAATGGGTAAAATAATATATGTGATACGTCGCAAATATATTTGGAACGAATTAAGGTAATTCTGTCGCTTGGTGTTCATTTAACATGAGTTCAAGAAAAATAAGATAAAATTGCAAATACTTCTTGATGGTATAAAATCCTGAAAAAATGCATGCATATTAAAGGTACTGAAAAAACTAATTTCGCATAATAATAAGTCCAAAATGTTATTAACAAAGTGAACAAAAAATTAATTTTTTGACAAATTAGCCAGCAACCTAATTTTTTTTTATTACGAATGTGATTCGTTCATTTTTCTGAATACATATGATTTCGTCAGATTTTTAAATTTGCTTTGAATTTTGTGTTTTTTTTTTTAATATAAAAAAAATCAAGCAAATTTGAAAATCTGAAAAAATTCATACATATTCAGGAAAATGAACGAATCAATGAGCAAATTGCCAGGTAATTTGTTAAAGAATTAATATTTGTTCAATTCGTTAGTAACATTTTGGACTTATTATTATGCGAAATCAATCTTTTCAGTACCTTTAACATGCACACATTTTTTCAGTTTTTTATACCATCGAGAAGTATTTGCAATTTTATCTAATTTTTCTCGAACTTATGCGAAATGAATACCAAGCGACAGAGCTACTTTAAGTAGCGCACGGTTACTGTGCCCCTTTTGCGGTGCTCGTTTCATATACTACCGATTAATTAAAAAATCACCGCCCGTAAAGTCGATAGTTGACCAAGAGCGTGAACGCGGCGTGCAATGAAAAATTCGACAAGCGAGTAGCGTTTTAAAGTGTCACGCTGTTTTTCTTCTCTCCCAATTTGTCCCGTGTTATCCCGATTCTCTCCGTCGCCTCTCCGCGCGTCACCGGAGCGGTTGGAAATTTTTCCCGACGTAAAAGTCCCGACGGGTTTTCGCGACATGAGACACCACCGAGGCTGCTCCCGCGCTTACTCTCGCCTCCGCGACCTCTTGTATTTCTCACTGACGGTGCTCCTCCTCCTGCTAACTAATGCGAGTTATTTCGTGTCAGGGAACGACGACGATGGGACCGGGACCGCCGGTTACTGCCGGCTCTGCGAGCGTCACACCATGTGTCTCTTTCCGGTATGTCTGCCTGTATACTATGGATCAAACCGCGTATAACCTACAACTACGAGTATTATACATTCGGTATAACGTTAAACGTACACGTGGTTGTGACTGCTCTCGGGCGACCCTCTCATCGCCACTCACTCACCGCAGCTCTGCGCTCATCCGTGCGTCGAGAAAAAGGCATTCTCTTCGTGCCCCGCCTCCCCTCAAACGAGACATCAGTCTCGAGGAAAAATTATTAATGCCCACGGTATTTTTCTGACACGCGAATAAAATTCCGAGACATTTCGTTCGATAAATAAAAAAAAAAATTTAATCCGTCGGCGTTGACTCTGTGCAAGCGCGCTTCGCGTATTGTACAGTAAAATTCCTTAACACTCAGTTGCCCCGTGCCTCTATCGATAATCCCTCAATGCAGAGTTCCTCCTCGAGTTATTTACTCCACTTCACTGAACCCCTTCCGGTACGGTCACGGTCGGTGCTCTACCGTCAAAGAGCTCGGTATCTCGTCTACTGTACTACGCTATCTAGTGGAGAAATGACTTTTCCTTCTAACACACACATATACATTTACACACATACAAAGCGATAGGTATAGACGTAGAGAGAGTACATCGGCGAGCGGGTAAAGCAGAGAGTGTACGCGGAGGTCGGTAGAATGTGTACAAGTCGTTCGACCTTCATTTCGTGTGTTCCATACAGTTCGACGACGTGGGACCAAAGTGCATCGACGTGGAAAATGGCGATCTCGATCCCGAGGAGATACGTTCCATCGTCCACCGGCACAACGTTCAACGAAACAGCATTGCGCGCGGTCAGGAGACACGTGGAAATCCTGGACCCCAGCCATCAGCGAGAAATATGATGGAACTCGTACGTAGGCCCCTCCCCCTCCCATACACTATTTATATACAGAGCTTTTCGCGAGAACGGAGAGGCTCTTTGCGTGTACATTCGAGGAGCATAACCGATGCCAGGGATTTGGATGGGTGGCAGATGGAAAATTTGTACGTCTCCGACGCGGTCGGAAACGGCGGAAAATCTTTCAACGTCGTCTTTTCACCATAACCTCACCCATCGAGCCACCCCCGGGCTTTTCTCCGGGCTTACTGTTACTGCTCGTCTCGCCTCGGCGTTTCTGAAAAACGGCGTTGAACGTTGAAAAATCGCGAATGAATTTTCTCAACGGCATAATAATATTTACGTCTCTCACATGTATACATTTCCGTGTGTTTAATGCTTCCCGTCGCTGGCGAAGACGTGGGACGATGAACTTGCCCAACTCGCGAGAAAATGGGCCTTGCAGTGCAATACGGATCAAAAGGACGAGTGCCGAGATGTGGGCAAGTATTTGTTTATTTATGTTTTAACCAGATTCTTACATCACGCGTACACTGAAAAAGAAAAATATGTCAGTGCCTCGTGATCAATTCGCTCGAGGGTTGAACAAACGTGTCTTGTCCACAAGCGGTCATAACTTTTTTTGTCAGTTTTACATTCTTTTTTATTGGTCAAGATAATGTTCGATGATAAAAAAAAAAAATGACTCTGACAGAAACGCTGGTCACGAAAGAAAAGACATGAAAAATCTTTTTAACGTACAAAACCTTTTTTAACTGTGTAATTCTTAAAATTCCATGCGACATCGCATCAATATAACATATAATCGTAACCTCTATCTCACATGACATTACAATTATACAAAATATAATCGAATTAACAATATATTTTTAGCCGGCCCGCGAGCGATTTTGTTATAATTATTTATTTATTTCACTAAATATTTCAACGTGCTCTTCCACTCCCGCCCGAAACTTTTACGTGTCCTATTTAATACATTTCTCGCGAGCGCTGTTGAATGTCCACACCGAGATTGTTTATTTTCCGAACCATAACGCTGTCGTTGTTACCGTTAAAACGAAATTTCCATTTTCGATATTTCATTATCAATACCTGTGACGTACTGTCAGATCGGAGATAAAGGGCTGTTGGTTAAAAGCGTGGGAGATAAAACTGTTAACGCAGCTCTCGTCGGTGGATTTGAAAAAGCTACATAGACGGGGCTGGATAACGGCGGTGAGGGCGCTCTCGCTCGCGATTCGGCGAAGCGGGTGAGAAAGGGATGTGGCTTAAAGCTCTCGCAAACCCCATTAACTCCACTCGTTATCGTGGCAATGTAGAGTCAGAGATGGGACGAGACCTCGCGAGTAAGCGAGAAAGTGAGAAGGGTAGAGATTCGACAAACCCTGTGCTATAATAAATCCAGGATTATTATAAAATATTCGAATCCATTAAATACGAATTGAATGAAAACTAATTCATTTTATAGCGCGGGTGGGGTAAAATTGTGCGCTTTGCTCGTATAAATTCGTTTCCAATGAAATTTCCATCGCGCCGCCCGAGAGTGAGAGAAAGGGAGCTATCTGGCGTTCACGATCGTCGCGCCGATTTTCCACGAGTATACCGGCTCGACGATGAGCCAGCTCGCTAACCGTCCATGTCCCTATCTATATACCTATTCCGTTCACTACCACTGACTTGCTTCGGCTATCCTCCACGCAGCCTCTCTTCTTCCTGTACCCTATCGAGCTTGAGCTCTCTGGAGCTCGATATCGAGTAGGGTATATCGAATATCGATCGAGTCGTCTTCTCTAACCGTTTAAGCGGTGTATTAGCATGGCTATTATCCGGCTATTCGTGAGACTCGACTTCCTCCCGCATAGGAGCAGTCGCCGACGCTTCTTGACTCTACGTACCTACAGATCCGCTTTTACCCTTTATTTCTTTCTTGCGCTCCCGGCGTGAGCTGTTCTGTATTTTTCCCATGAGGAGAGAAGAAAGGCATGAAATTACCTCTTTCATGCCTCCCATGCCGTGTCTAGGTGAGATAGTGGGCGAATACCGCTCGATAGGTAATGCCGGCTAGGCTCCTACCACAAATTTAAGAGTATTACATCGGGCCTTATCAAGCCGTTTTCCGGCCTTATCCGACGTGACGCTCTATTATTTCTAACAGGACTGATCTTTAAATACTCGAGCACTGATGTCAACATCAGTTTTTACTCATCTTGTTGCGCATATAAAAAAAAAAAAGAAAACGTTCGACTCCTATTTTATCGTTTTCGAGCTTGTTCGGAAAAGTCTTATATAAATTTGATACGCAGGGCAAAAGGAGCGGCATAGATTTAATGAAGCTCTCTTGTTCCAAAATTGACACCATTTTTTTCTTGTTGATTGTACACATTGTTTTAGATCAAAGGACGCCTTTCTGACAAAAAAAAAAAAAAAAAAAAAAAACTGTGACACTAAAAGGCTAAACAATGTCGACCGTTTTGCATGAGAAATGTTTGTTATTGTGTTTTTCTATAACAATTACCATACTCTCAAAGATGAATTCTTTTTTTTCCAGGTCACGTATCTTGGCATATAAGTAATACCGACACACACTTTTATTGCAGTTCAGTAAATCAATTGGGTTTCGTGAATTGAGATTATTCTGTTCACCATGTACCTACCTTTTTCCAAGAGTTGTCTTCGACCGATATCAATTTTTTAAGACATTTTTCAGGAGATTAGTTATTATCCTTAATTTTTTTTCTTTTTTAAACAGGTGGCTGGCATTACCCAAGTACGATGAGTAACATCGGCAGGATCAACGTTTTTTAAAATTGCTAATAACAATCAGTTGGGACTAATTTTATAGCATAAAACGATAATATTTGATAAATCCCAAAGTTTTATCTATCCAGGTATTTCTGTTCTCGAAACTTCAGTTCCGGTGGAGACATTCCCGAGTAGAAATTTTCACGCGTTACGTCGGGCCCTGATAAGGTCCTGAGAAGGCGTGATAAGGGCCTGATAAGGCCTTATCAGGACCCTATCAGGGCCCGATGTAACGCTCGAAAGTTTCTACTCGGGTTATGGCTTTTCGATTGGTAGCCGGTATGTGACGACTCACCCTACGCGACACATCCATACCACTCGAATAGTCATAGCTGATGATATAAATTCTCTGGAAGTCCACTCCTTTGCCTTCATATCTCATATCTCCCCACCATCTTTTCATTATTAATTTATTTTTGACCTTTTTGCCAACAGAACGTTTCGAAGTCTGGCAAAACGTACACGTCCTCGATCTCGACGTTATTACGGACAACGGTATCGTCGAGGCCCAAAATCAAGCCGATATCACGGAGGACGCGAATACAACGAGCAGCAGCAGCGCATTCATGCGCATTCGATTTCACATCCAATCGTGGCTCGACGAAGTCGAAAATTTCGACAGCTCCAGAGTCGGGTAAAGCATTCAAGCAAGCGAGAGTCCGGTTTATTCAATTGCAACCACGCGGCTATTTCGTTTGATGCTCCTGGCACTTTTTTCCTCCTTCCCTTTCTCCTGTGAGAGTTCCGAGATCGGATGTGACGCACATACGCGCTCGGCACACGCATTATTGCTCGAGGGACGCGGAAGAGAATTCAAGGTGCACGTATAAGAGAGTATCGAAAGAAGATGGGGAAGGTAGGGGTGTGCAAGTGTACAAAAGATCAAGAAAGAACGAAATGGTCTTTGGGACCTTTTTACATTCTTCTCTCGACTCTTGTGACTTTCTTTCCGTCTCTCCTGACTTCTTTTCTTACCTTTGGCTTCGACTTTGCCATCTCTCGTCTCGTCTTTTTTGGCTCCGTTGTACTTTTGCGCGAGCTTTAGATTACATCGGATCCATTCCGTGCCCTCCGTCGCCGCGGTACAGCTCGACGCTTTTGATGGTCGAATAAAACGATTCAACGGAATCCAAGGGTATATACTTCTCCCATCTCTTCTGCCTCGTGATCGAGCAGGTGCAGTATCGGCCAACGAGTTTTCCCCGATGAACGTATCTGTATGCGTATGCTTGTGCCTTTATCATCGTAACTTCCTGGTCCTCTGCCAGTTACTCTACCGATTCATGTCTCGAAATGTATCAAGCCAGCTCTTTAGTATCGTATCTATCGACTTCGTGACTTCGACTTAATCTAAGAAGCCGCGGTTAAGAACTCCCAGGAACCCCAACACCAACGGATCGCCAACTGTACGAACTAAGTTAGCGGGTTGACGATGGACAATTTTTTACGAGCAACCCTACCTACGTCCAATTGACTACGTTCCTCTATCTCTCTATGTGTCGTCCTCCCGATCGGTCCCTACTATACTCTCTCTTTCGACCACACGTGCAGTGTCCAAGAGAACTTTTAGTGCTTCCGCCACTACTAAATTCTGTACGTCGCGATGAGCACCGGGGACATAGAAACGGAATTAGGGTGACTCGTCAAAACGCTCGTAGCCTTTTTTTTATGTACATTTTTGCTGTACATTGGAACGTAAGTTTTGAGACAAACGCACAGTGATGGGCCTTATAAAGCACGATCAAGTACGCGGTAACAAAAAGTTTTGGACGTTTAATAAATATCTCTTGTCCACAATATTTAGTTTATTTATTGGTATTTTCACGGGCTGGACCCAATTACGGACGTTCGCGGGCACGCGCTGTTTTTTTAAATGTACGAACCTCTTACTACCGTACAGTCCGTACTGCTGCTATCGTCCTTCCAAGCCTTCGGTGATGGGGTCCCTCTTGGGCGAATGGGGGGGACTGTAAATTGATCGTTCAAGTTTTGAACCGATCGATTGTTGCATGTGCTCAGAAACACGGATACCGATGCAATAAAGTATATTTTTTATAAGCCACTCACTATGCAGTAGCCAATAACCGATCGGCTCGTCCTGTCCGCTCTTCGAGTCTTCGGCCTCTTTTTCTGTGTCGCTATTCGTTATGGGTAATCGATCGTCCTATTTAATCGAATCTTCGTCAATTTAATTTCACAAGTAAAAAAAGGCAGTTGTGAGGTAGGCCACACGACCGGGGTAAAAATGAGGAAGGAGGGTTGGGCGAAAAAAAAGACCAAAGAAAACAAGGTTTTTTTTTCGAGTGAAACAGCAAAGCGGAGAGACAGGGAGGCTAGATATCGGGAGCGATTGGCTGGGAAATACTTTTTTAACGATATAGCTCCGGGTATGCGCCTCTACACAGGATAGAGTATAGATATCCCGGCGATGTATCGACACCGAGATAGCGCCGAGACTCCGGTCGAAGGCCATTCGAGACCCGTTAATTTTCCAGATTGGTGGACTTCACGATGGAGAATGAGACTTCGTACGTAGCAATCGCCGGTGCGAAGATAACTCGGTTGGGCTGCGGCCGTGCCATGTACAGCGTGGACTTGGACGAGAGTGCCGCCGGTGAGGTCGAGGTCGCTGAGGCCGCAGAGGTTCCCGCCGTTGGGCTTCGAGAAGAAGCGGAAGCCACGGGTAACAAGAACTATACCAGCACCGGCCGAGTGGAAGTGCTCGTCTGCAATTACGGACCTATCGATCGCTCAGCACTCCAGAATCTGTACGAGGACGGGGCACTCGAAGACTGTCCCGAAGGATCGGTGCCCAGTAACGAATACGATCACCTCTGCGGTAAGTCGAAAAACTCCGGTGTTTATTCGAGGCACCCGTGTCACGAATACAAAATTATATTCTCAATATTTACCATTGAATTAGACTAAATTAGTAGATCTACTGCATTTCCGTTTGAAATGGAAATATAATTGCATCGTATTAAACACGTAGAAGTTATTTACTTGATTTTACACTGAGAGGATGTGGTAAAAATTCATAAATCTGGTAAAAACCGACAGAACTTTCAGGTACATGGAAACTGCAGCGACATTCTCACAAACATTCATATTAAGCTTAACACATTCTGATAGAAAATATGCAAATTTTCCCTCTCGCAGATATCGCGCGAATATCCCGTAATTTTGCTGGAATATAAGTAGGGGAGACCGGGGACAAAAGTAACACGGGTCAATTGTAACAAGTGGCTGCGCAACGCTGCGCATGATCGGACGCATCGGATATGAAGTGAACAACATTATAGACATCACCTTATGGTCATGCAATAACCTCATAGCTGAGTTTTCAAAAATACCAATTCGCCGAAACCAAATGTGATTCGCGAGTGCAGAAGTGATTTTTCCGATGTTCGGATCGCGTCAGCTAGGCAACACAATACAAAATATTAGTGCAAACAAGCACAATCAATTGAAAGGTACATTTTTGTAGAAAATTTTGATCGTTGAGACGATCCGTTTCAGATTTCAGATATTAATCGATGCTACAATAACTTTGCTAATAATCATGTGTGGGGTCGATTGTAACAGTCGATCCGGGTCCTTTGTACCCACAATAATTAATTTTTTCCAATACCAATACCAATATATTTTATTTATTTTATTCTTACATATTAAGCAATCAGCGAACGACGCTCTTATAATTTATAACCAACCAATTGCAGACTATAACATTTATAGTAGGGCTATATAGTTAGGCTGGCTAAAAGTCTCAGCCGGGTAAAACAGCTTAGTCGGCTAATACATTTTTTAATTTTTTCAATTTAAATTAAAAATGGTCTGTGATAATGCACCGCGGTTTTATTTCTTAATAGCGGTCGGCGAAGGATTTCATTGGTACAGAAGAATGTTATAAATGACGCCACTACCCGTTACAATTGACCCCACCGCGGCTCAAATTCTTACCGAATTTTGTTTGTGTTCGCAATTCCGTGCTACTTTCTGTTTGAAATTTTTTAACTAAATACACAATACTAGGTTAATGGTACACCATTGGATGCCGAAGCGTCAGACTCTCGGGTTTGTTGGTAAAAAAAATTAAAAAAGATTTTTGTTACTTTTGTCCTCAGTCTCCCCTACCTACTTCTTACTGGAAAACATAGCAATCAGTGACGTCGCGATCGCGAACCGTTTGTTTTAGGTTTGTACGTTATTTTGAGAATTCTCAGTTTTTATCCACGAAATTCTTAGTGTTTCCGATATGCATTGGGTAAAAAATTGCTATGACCCCTGTGAATCTTTCACGTATCGGTAGTGGTCACGTTGATGTACCATGTTGCCTGATCGAAATTTACCATACGACTGCATAATTTTTCCCAGATCCTTCTCTCAGCATAGTGGTAGTAAATGCGCTTTATTGGCGTCAGTAATACAAGATCTGGTGATATCGCGTCAATATACGTGTGATTTTCTCCGCTCAGTCTAATGGGCTATTGGCCAGGGTCCTTCAGCCTCTTGATTTTTAAAATAAATATACCTTCTTCAAATGGGATGTTTCTCGACGTAAGTCTGTTGTGGACGTTGTGTACAGCGAACACGCAGCAAAATGGGTTGTCCAAAAATGTTCCAATTATCCATCACTGGAGATCCTGAAGCAAGAAGGAGCGTCGGGGCAAAACGTACTCGTCTTTCATTTTAAATTAGCCTTTCGTTCAATGTCCTGCGGAAAATTGGTCAAAACGGTGCGTTTTGCGCCGATCTCCTCTCTTATCTTTAAAATCGGAACGTATGAAAAAATTGACTGTGAAGTTGAGAGGTACCCCATTTTGCCCCGCGAAGCAATTTTTTCGTTGGGATTCACAGAATAATTGTTAATAATTTCATTTTTTTTCGTTTCGTAATTCAATTTGATTGGGTCAATATATGGCTTCGAACTTATCGATCGGCCTTAATTTTTTATCTTCCTTGATATGCCACAGACGTTCTCTATAATTTGTTAAAAATCAGATAAATAATTTCTACCAGTGTAATCAAAATGACAGACTCTGGGGGCCAACCCGTATTATCGCGAGGTATAAAATAAAAATGCAATGTGCGAAAGGTCCCGAAATTAATGCGCTAGAGGTGGCTACCGACTATTTAAAACATTAAAAACTTTGGAACATCTAAATTTAAAGTCAAAATGAAAAATTCAAGATTTCCTTGGAGCCACCCCGCGCTTCCAAAGTAAAACGAATAAGAAAAAACTGCGAAATCCCTATGAAATTGAAGCACTTTTAGAGTTCGCCACCGAGGGTTCAAAAAACGAAGTTTTCGACAATTATAGCTAATAGTTACAAAACCCTGTAAAAGGTGAAAGTCCACCGCGGAAAAATAACTGAATATTTCATTTGAAAATATATGTTTGTTTCAACAAAAGTAAAAAAAAAAAAACCCAAAGATTTGTCCTTTTTGGTAAAGGGAGTTGACAAATTCCTGCAATGGTCAAAAAGTATAAAATATCTCTATCGACGAATGAAAGAAACATTTTATTTACCTAAGTCTCTTCAACAGCTGAAACGAGAATACTTTTTTTTTAATCAGTTCTTGAGGAGTATTAGGTAAATAAAATGATTCGTTCGTTTGTCGATTGAGATATTTTATACTTTTTGACCATTCCAGGAATTTGTCGATTCCCTTTACCAGAAACAACAAATCTTCCGTTTTTCTATTTAACTTTTGTTACAACAAACATATTTTTTCAATCGAAATGGTCGGCTATTTTTTCGCCGTGGATTTTCACGTTTTACTACATATTGTAACTGTCAGCTATAATCGCCGAAAACTTTTTTTTTTAATCGTCGATAGCGACCTCTAAAAATGCATTAATTTCCGACACCCTTCGCACATCCCATTTTTATTTTAAATATCCCACGATAATACGGGGTCGCCCCCACAAAAATAAAAAATGTTCAATTTAAGGACCACCTTAATGTCCATCTTGAACCGTGAGACAATAAATAGTAAAAAAAAGGTATAATAAAAAAAGCTACAGATTTTTTTATACTGAAAATTGAGTTAAACTCTATCGTTGTGATCAAAACCGTGCTCGGCAACAATTGTGTGTGTGGTACACAAGAATCCTTCTGAATATCCCAGTTGGCGCGTTGCAAATAGTGTTGGAGCGAAACGCCTCGAGAGACAGGCCGAGTGGGAAAAAGTAGAAAAGGATATTCGGCATCAGACACTGTGCTCGGTGTCGGCGAATAGCTTCCAGGCTCTAGCATAATACAGCTAGAGTATTATTCGAGGAGGCGTTAGATCGAATCAAGAATGAAATCTGTCCATATCTCGTTACAATATTTTTCTTCCTCGACGAAAATAAATGCGCGACGTCTTGAATTTTTCAGAATAACGATTCTATCATATTTTCACAAGTCACTTAATCCAGCAATCTTCGTCGTCATGGTCGCGGGCTTGCTCGACGACACGTCCATACACACACACACACACACACTTACACTCGTTTACAAAGTACGCTTCGATAACCATAGTAGATGATGATTCGGATGTGAATTTTTCAGCGACAACGGAGGATCTTCGAGAGCTTTCGCCTCGGGATAGCGAAGATCGGGACGTTGAAGTGGAAGAAGCATCGCCAGATCCGAGCTGGCACGATGGTATTGTTCGTTCTCCGGGCTGGGAAGAAGAAAGGAGAAGCGGCAGTACAAGCTCCGCTGTTTCGATTGCTTTGCGGAAGAGCACAGGCGCCAGCGGCAGAAGCAGCAGCATCTACGTTCTCACCGAGTTTCTGTCGCTCGTTCTCCTCCACATAATTACGAAGACTCCTGGTGCTCGTTGTTGCTGAGCTTCTCTCTCACTACCCCCCGCCCCCCCCCCCCACCGCCCCTTTTGTCGACCTATCTTCTACCTCGAACTCTCTCCCTATTTCCCACACACACGCACACACACACACACACGCACACGCACACGCATACAAAGACGAGAGCCAAATCCCCGCCGGCCGCATAAACCAAGCATACTTAGACTCACACAAATTGAGAAGAGGGACAAATACATAAAAACTCACCCCTCGTCACGAAAGATTTGTCGCAATAAAAACAACAAGGAATGTATACACACGGTCGCACCTCATTGCGTGATTACACTTTTTTCAGATAATTTTTTCTTCTCTCATTCTAGCCCCGGGAAATGGGCTCAGTGGGAAGCAAGTACTTTCCGGATGTCCGGGCTATTGGGAGAGCGTGATCGCACACTATCCCTCCCAACCTTGTACCGGCAAACCATTATCACGCTCAAGGGGCGTGAAATCGATTTCCATTCGATCAATTCACAGTACGGACTTGCCGCGCTCGAAAAACTTTGCCCGGGCAATTAGTCGGTTCGCGTTGGCTAAGTCATGCGAAAGTACATGGAGGGGGCTTCTCCTCCTCCTCCTCCTCCTTCTCCTCCTCTTCCACCTCGACAAACGAAAAACCCTATATCTCTCTATCCCGCCATATACTCGCTGCTCCCGTTCGATGCGAGGGTGCAATAGGAAAGAGAGATAATAGCCGAGGTTGAATGATTTAAGAGGGAAATCAGGCCTTAACTTTCGCAATAGAGAATTCACGGGAGCGCGAACAGTTCTCTATCTTTCTCTCTTCGGCATTGCGCATTTTATTTCGATTTGTTTTTTATTTGTACATTTTTTTTAATCCTTTTTTTATTTCCCTACCGCCCCTCGTCCGTTTTCGATCGAGACTTTTAACTATCGACGAGGCAACGATAAAATATCGAGAACCCTCCGTGATTCGGGAAGAGTGAACGAAGACCGGTCGGTTGATATTATGCAAATCCGGATGGTTTAAAGAATTTAACAGTGGTCACAAACTTACTCTTGATCTATCTCGTTACGTACGATAAATTTCAGAAAAGTTGTAACCGCAATTTATTTGGTCTGTTTTTCATGTCAAGACATTCAGAGGTAATTTTTTTCATATACCTACCTTGGCATGTAAGTAAAGGATCAACATGTTTTACTCTCATTTCTTCAGACTTATCTTTGATTAATTATAGATTTTCAGAGTCATTTTTGCATGAACTCTTTACATTTCGAGGGTAGATGATTTTTTATTATTGTTAAATATTTTTTAAAGCCCCGTAATACCGGCTATAACAATTTTCCTTGCAGTGTTAATATCAGTTAGTTGCTAATAATTTTGTCACATCAAAAGGTCAATGTTTGCTAGCCGACTTCGTAATGTTTGCATCTAAAGGGGATTTTATAATTCGAAACTTGTTCCTGCAACGTCTTGTATAGTGGCGATTTCTTCGTTTCGTTCGACAAATTTAATTACAATCTTTCGAATTTAATTCCAAGGTACATTGTTCCGTCTTCCAGCTTACTGCTCGGCTTCGAGTCGCTGCTCTTGATTAATTAACTCTAGCACGCCCATTTTCATCTCGACGAGTGCCTCGTACTCGGTAAGACCCATTCGCCTCTTGTTACTGATATCGTAAGTGGCCTCCTCGCTGTCGCTGTGCTCGCCTCTCGTGCCTCTTACTTGAAGATTGTACTTTCCAGCGATTTCCACGAGTCTCGAGTAATCCGAAGAGAGTTTCGGTACTTTTAGATGAACTGAGGCGCGTACCGTGTTGCCAAGATTGGTTGGACAAAACGTCAGAAAACCGATTCTCTCGTCGCGCGAGAATTCGAGTTTTTCGCCGATTCGCGTCATAGCGTCGACCAAACGACGATAAGTTGAGCCAAGATTGCCACCCTGCTCCATCGATATAATACGCATGTGATCCTCCTCATTGCACCAGACGAGAAAAGTTTTCGCGTCGTTGAAAAATATACCTCTACCTGTGTGAAAATATACACTTTCTACATATGTCATATTCAATGGTTCTTTCTATGTGTATATGTATATATTGTACACGAGCGAGAATTCATGCCGCTCGAGAAACTGTCCGTCGCCAGTGCAGTGCGCTTTCGTACAAGCTCAACAACGCGTTTGAACTTTTTCGAACGCGCAACGCCTGTTCCCACGTCGAGACTCTAAATATCGGCAGTGCTATATTCTCTGTATAAAAAATTATAATAAAAAAGCAGAACAGAAAAGAGCAACCCAGCTTTTCGTCGAGTACATTTTACCAGAACGAGCGACTGTTTAATGCAGTAGACTGGAAGGTTTTCTCCTGGTTGGCCACTTGTTTGCTCGCTTTTCAACTCTCAAACCTCTCGTTATTAATTTAATTTAGCTCAACAAATATTTTCTTTCTAATATAATATAACCACAATTAACGCACAAATGGCCATACCGCTCTCGCTGTCTCTCTCTCTCTCTCTCTCTCTCTCTCTTTCTCGCCAGAGGAGAGTCTGGTGCGATCCCACCCTTACATTTTTGCTAGTGTGGTTAGTAATCACAAGAATATTTTTGGACAAACGAATTTGTCGTTTTTTCAATTAGTTGTTTCAACACACGATTTTTTTCCCCTCGTCAAGTAAGAGAGCAAGCTCGAGACGCGAGCACTCGATGAGATGAATTATTACGTCGTATAAAAGAAAAGGTTTGTCGAGGGATGAAGATCTAACCGACTGGCCAATAGCGGCAGGCGTTGGCATCCTGGAGGAATCGATCGCCCTCCTTGAAGAGAAAATGGTCGTCGACGAGGGCCTGCTGGGTCTGTTTGTGCATTCCCTCGAGTGGGTGATACTTCCCTCCGAGTTCCCCATCCAAGCTCTCCACTGCCTCCGCAACCTTGGCTCACGAAAATACACGAGACAGATATTGTTTGCTCTACTCCTCTGCCGATCTCACTACTTTGCGGACCTGCCCCCTTTGCCCCGAAGTCATGAGGCTATACGATGTATAACCAACCCCCCGTCTCTAAATATATATATATATATAGATGTATATGTATATATATAGGCATACATATATATATATATATATATACATGGTACTCTTATAAGGTCGGTACTATAGTAATCGTATAGCCACACGAAGGAAACGAGTGAGTCTGGAAAGCGCTTCTCGAGCTCGAGGCGATGGAACTGGCGAATGAACGTTTCTACGATTACTTTGCCAGCTTCTGGGGTGCCGTTTCTACACTGCCGTAGCGGCCACGGTGCCCAGAGAGTAGAGAATAGCCGACCAGAGGGAGGCAAAGAGGGAAGAGAAAGCGAGAAGGAACGGGGATTTACGTACTTTGGTCTGGATCTCGCGATAGTGAGCCTCCGTCATAGTGGGATTGAACGGATAACCCTTCAACGATCTCCCGCATCGTACTCTCGTCGAGACAACGTAGTTGCCGGTAGGATCGAGATTGCCGAGGGTGTCGGAATCGCCCCAGTCTAGTTCCGGATGCACGTCATCCTTCCCGAATCCACCGTGATAGTCCTGAATTATTGGATCGAAGAGTTCACGGAAGACGGAGTAGGATTCTGGATCGGGGGCGTAAGCACCTATACCCGAGTCTGGATTCGCGAGACCCGACTGAATCACGTCACCGAGACCCGAGCCGTAACTCGTACGTCGATCCTTCAGCCTGTCGAATACGTCACGGCTCAAATACTTCTTGAGCAACGAGTCGCTTTCGGTGGCTAGAAACTTTGCGAAAGTATCCTCGAGCTTTAGCTTTTTCGACAAATCCGCATCCTCCAATTTCTCACTGGGAACGGCTGACGAGCGCGCAGCCGGCTGAGGAGCTTTCGCCGGCTTCCTCTGCTTCTTCTCGCAGCCGCACGAACGCTTGTCGCACATCTTTTTATCGGGTCGAGGTTTTCTTTATTTTTATTTTATATTACCGGTTTCGTCGGCTAGCTGGTACTCTCGCCCTTGGGCTTTCCTGTCCTCTTCCTCGTTCAACCGTCTGTCTAGATTCTCTAATTTTTTTTATTCTCAGTTAAATTTTTTTATTATTATTATCTCTCCCATCGCCTATGTCTCTCTATGTTTTACTGTTTTTACGTGGCTTAACTGGCTTTTTTATATTTTTTGTTTTAAATTTTTCTCTTCCGGGTCTTATTTTCGTTTTGCCACCATCCGCGGAGTCATTCTATATCCAGCTACGTGGATCCTTGGCCTGGCTCGAAGGTCCTCGCTCCCGGCGTCGGATGCAGCTCCGGAACTCCACCTCTCGCTCCCCTCTCGTTCGCCGCTTCCTTCCAGCCAGACGGCGTTGCTTTCGGGGTTTTAATTAAACGTTTTTTCGTGCTTCGGAGATTCCCCGGAGTGGTCCACGAGGGTTGCACACAGAACCCTTTTTGGCTTCGCTCGACCTTCCTGTCTGCAACCGGCCCGAGGGCCAGAGAAAATCCCAATTTTTGCGCCACGAGACCTCGGTGTGTTTCCTTCCTGTTGAAAAAAAAGGAAAGAAAAAAAATGCGGCTAACCCTCCGAGTCTTGTCTCTTCTTTTTCCGGTACAAAACGGTCAAGAGCCAAGAGACAAAAACACCGCAGAAACGAAACTAACCGTGCGTTACCCGGACGCCTCCCCTGGGAACAACCAGTTCCCCGAACCGGACGTGTGACGACAAATAAAAAAAGCCGTTTGCTGTTATATCTTTTTTTTTCTCGCCGAGCTCGCTCTCGGCTTTCTCTTTTTTTTCAACGCCACCCCGTTTCACTTGGGATAAAAAAAAAAAACATTTTAATCACGACGAAACAATATCGCTGCGAAAACGGCATCAATGGATTTGATGCATTTTTGTTGCCTTTGACGTTTCATCGGGTGCGGCCCAACCCACCCCAATTCTATCGTTCACTTTACCACTTTTTCGATTTTATTTGATTTTTTATTGTTATTACGTATCCCCCCCCCCCCCGCTCCCACTTTTTCTCCGGGCAAAGCGAACGCAGTGTTCACCCAGTTTTACCTCTTCCTCTAATTCATTTAGTCGCGCTATTTTACTTTTCCTTAATCTATCTTTTGTTAGAGGAGTTCAAGCAACCGTACTCCATTCCGCGTTGCGGCATCCAGCACGGTTGTCGCCCTCCCGGGAGAGTCCGAAGGGTCGCGCCGATGTTCACGCACGGCACAAACTTCGCGAAACACTCTCGTTTATCGTTGTAAATTTGTAATTTCGAACGTTACCCGACGCAGGAGAAATCGGGGAGGTCAGCACGGGTGAAACACATCGACGATCGAAAGGGTGTACAAGCCTCGTTGGTGAAAACCACCGCGAACGCAGCCGCAGACTGCCGTTCGGGCGTAGGCCATGATTGGATCTGCGGGTTGGCCACTGCTCTCGTTCACTATTCGCCGCGGTTCTCTCGCTTGGCTCCGCAGATTCGCGTAACAATTTTTTTTTCTCTCCTACCACTTTGCTACAACTCCCCACGGAGCGCTAATAGTCTACAAACAACTTGTGCAAACATTGGATACAGCGGATATATAGCGGAAAAGCATTTGACAGTGGCCCTTGTTTGACGAACATCGTTGAATGTCGATTAAAATTAAAATGCTGATATATACGTGGAAAAAAATCATTAAGGTTTTTCCTTTGACGATATTAATTTGTTCACTATTTACATCTTCGATTGGGCTTCCTCCTTTCTGTCTATATTTTGCAGTTGCACATAGGGAAGAGGGTCATTAAGTGGTCGACCTTTTGAGAAAAAAAACTCAATATCTCAGCCGTATGAAGTTTCGATTAAAAAAATCTTAGATAGGTACACACTTTGATACGTCGACTAGCGAATAACATTGTTTTACGATGTAGATTCTTTGTCAACTAAATATTCTTAATACCTGAAAAAAGTTTACCTGTTCGGTATTGTGTTTCGTGAACAAACCGTATAAAGTGATTTCAAAAATTGTTTTTTTTTTTTTAATTAAAGAGAACTGATTTGTTCCATTCCCATACTCCGTATTATTTAAACAGAGTTAGTAAGACATGGAAAAGATTTTAAAAAATATATTGAAAAACCATCATACTCATTTTCTATGTCGGAGAAGTGGTCTCTCGAATGTTTCGTTAATTTTTTTTCGTCTAGAATTCAAGAAATATCTATTTTTACGTAAATTAGATTTTAACATCTAATTTACGTATGATGTATATCTGTATAACACAATTTTCGTTATTTTCATTGTATATATCTCGGAAACGCGATAGTAAATTCTTTTTGTAATTTTGCAAAATAACAACCAAATTTCGTACGCATAACCCAAATGTGACCTTATAGTCCCCCAATTAAACAAAAAGAAATGGCAGATACAAAAAAATCTATTCACCAAAACTTCTACACAGTAAAATAGATACCAACGTTTCTTTCCCGGAAACGTCCACAATTCTTATCATGTTAACTTTACAAAAAAATCTTGTCCATTTTACAAAAATATCTGTTAATTTTACGAATATTTTTTATAAAATTAATCACAAAATAATTGTGGACGTTTGTAGACAAAAAAAATTGTTTCATGTATATATATTTTTACTGTGTATCCCAGAATATATAGGATATACATTTTGGATATGTAATGGGAAAACAATTCTATATCTCGTATATACGAAAGAAATATGATGCCGAGATATAATCTTGGGATCCTATTACTTTGCATGTGGGTCGTATCTCCTGAATGTAGACATTTCGAATCTACCTTTGTGAACTCGACTGGTTACATTTTTGTCATTTGGTAGTTGAAATCCTCTTTAAAGATTTTGGACCAAAGCGCCTTTTTATTCGATCTCTAAAAAAACTTTGCTACATTGTAGGGAAAGACCCACTGAATCGTGTACAATTTTTTCAAACTTTTTGACCGTGTAGTTTTTTAGTAATGCGTGTACAAAGCTACATAAGGTAACGTGTAAACGTTTCGGAAATCGGTCGGTAACGACAGAACGTTGCGTTGTCTCCAAATTTAAAGAAGATTCACCGTTTTATTTCTGAGATAAATTCAATACACGAAAGACCGTACCTCTGTCCATCCGCTTGCTTTGTCCTGCGTTTCTCACTCGCACACTAACGTGGTCAGCGGAGCTCCTCTCCCCTTCCTCTGACGCGATTTTGGCCCAAACATCCTTAATGCAATTACGAAAATCCACTATTGATTACAGAACAAATTGCCGGAAAAAGAAGTTCTATGGATGGGCTCTTATGGAAGCATAACCAGACGAACCCTTTTGGAACAAAAATCCGTTCCGTATAAAATAAATATAAAATAATATAAAAAATTAAGGTAACTGAAACAAGATAAAGTACAAAATAAAAAAACTCTTTAATAACGCTTAACCAGCGTTATTACCCGTAAATCGATATTGGCAATAAGATACCATTGCCAATATAATGAATTTTATTTGATATCACTAAATATCTACAAAGGCGTATTTATTTGCAATGTGACCAATCAATTATGAATTTCAAAAATTTCATTGACGATTGACATATCCGAGATAGTTCGTCAGTTGACCAGTATACATCGCATATGCATCGCTACCTTAAGCACGGTAATAAGTAGTCCTATCTATATATGAAATACCAGATGCTATTAAATCATATCCATTTTCCCGGTGCGTACAGACCGACACTTTCGGTATAAACTCAACGGAGAGCTTTTTTTTCTCGAGGGAGGCATATGACGAGAACAAGAAGTGTTCGTAGATATAACTTGTGTATAACTGTGTGTTACACAGACGGGTAAAAGGGAGAGTGAGCTGAAAACTAGGGTGTCGGGTGGAAGTGTACGGGAGCGTGCGGCCCCTGGACGTTTGAGGAGAAAAGTGATCGACGATTATAACACCGAACGATAATCTCCGCACGCGTGTTTACCCGGGCTCGATGTCCTATATTTCTCTCGCCCTCTCTCCCTCTCTCTCTCTCTCTCTCTCTCTCTCGTACATATACGATCGATCATCGTGTAGAGGAGGCCGCGATGGCCTGTTTGGCCCGGGGTAAACCCACGTACCGTTATACCACTGCTCCTATATTCTCGTATACGTACATAGACATTTGCCACTGCTACGCTACAAGCATACGCTACTAGAGGGCTGCGAGGTTTACGCGAATCCCAGCCACTGCCTCTCTTCTCCCCTCGAACCCTACCCCCCCCCCCCCCGCGCTCCCTCCCTTTGCCTGTCAAATATTTCGTCCAGCCTGTCAAGTTCCCCTTTTTACACGCTTCGACGATTTCAAATTGATGTTATGTCCGCGGAAGTACCTGGACGATAAATTATCAAGTGATATCTCACTCACTTTTCGCCTCACTCAGCCCCCTCCCTTTCTTTCGCTCGTTCACAGCGTGGATGAGTGATTGAAGAAAAAAAAAATGATGAAAACTGAAAGACACAGAGAAGCAGGAAAAAAGTAAGAACCCCACGAAAATTGCCGACTAGACGAGACGGGAGAAGAGTGGATATGGAAAGTATGGACGCCACGAGATTGCACAAATATTACCGTTCATCCGGCTTCGATTTAAACGGATTGGTAAGTGCTGGCTGGCATGACGAGGGCTCCTCGAGGGCCTGGCTATGAGAATAGAGTGAAGGGGGCTACGGAAGCTCCGACGCTCGTGGATATAACCTGAGCAAACGAACCCTCGGCCAATCCTATATATCCCTCTTTCTCTGTCGTCTCCATACCCTTTAACCGCGTGGCGAAAAGCTCTCTCGCTGCTACAGCAGTTTCGAAGTGGAAGAGTAGGAGGAGGGGGAGGACGAATGCTCGTTTAATTTTAACGATTAAAAACTTCGCCTCTATCCCTTATCTCGATCCATCTCGATGTATAGACGGGAGCGAGGTAAAATGGATAGTTTGAGATGAGACTTTGTTTTCTACGTCCCGCGAAAAGTTGGTAAAAATAATCCGTTTTGCCCCGTCCTTCCGTCTTGCCCCGCTCCCCGACCACGTACTCTTTCCGACTGTTATCATGCCCGATAGGCTAATTCTGTAACATCGATTCTTCACAGATATGGAGATTTCTCATAACCGACAATGAGCTCCGGTCGTTTCTTCGTCTAAGCCCTTACTGTGGATTCGTCACGTTTTTCGTCTGCGTTTTAGCCATACTCGTATTCACATACTCCGTTGCCGTGAGTATATGTTTCTATGCATTTCTTTTCGATATTGTGTACGTGCAAATAGCATTTCGTAGAAATACATAGCAGTTTGCCAAATTCGATTAACACTACGGAAAGCTCGAATGCGCTTGGATATAATTTACGATTGAACATCTTTATATAAAGTTTTTTTGTAACGAGATCCCAACTCGTCTCGACAACGCTACGGGGAACAATAAGAGTTGTCACGGAGCACCGGAATATTTCATAGTGTATTTACGGAGCGGTTCTGTTCGAACAGTGTCGAAAAAAATTTGGTAGCGAAGCACGAAATATTGTCGATCCTATCGGTGTGAGAGAGAGAGAGGTGACGATACATTGGGGAGGGCTTCAAACTTTCAAAACCATCGTCGACTCGAGGGTAGATACATTTTATATTTGCATCCCTTTCAGTAACACAGAACCGAAGCCCATCCTACCCACCCTTAAACCTTCGGGCGATGTAAACTTCATTAAGTCTCGAACGGGAACAGGCGTGGAAGGTGCGGTTCGATACCGGAAAACCCGACATCCAACGCGAAATATATACACATACTGTACATATATATATATATATATTTACACGGGAGAGGAACGAGTGAACATGTTTCACGAATCCGTGGCTCGTACATAACATATAAATAAAGAGGAGGGAAAAAAATGAAATATCATGGTGGGCTGTGTAGATCCGTCATCATTAAAAACCCACGCCAAATTTCGGCCCGCATTATTCACAACGACGGGTCCAGACTTCATTCTCGAACTTTCAACGTCTCGCGCATATTATTTCTTTCGCACTTTTAATTTTATTCATACCCCTATTCAATTCATATTTATTTTGCAATTCATACCATTTTTTGGTAGTGGTTATAAACGAGTCAAATATCAAGTAGAGAATTAAATTATGGGTAGTTTCAGGATCGTCGGAAAAAAATTACGCCTTAAACAAAAAAAATTCTGCACCGCATATTTCCATGTATTTTTTCGCCATGAACACAACATGCACATGTTTTTGCAATCACATGTTGGTGATTGCAAAAACAATTTTGAAAAAATTGCCAATTATTTCTTCATTTCTGAATCAATCGAATTATCTCGCGAACCACCCACCGGATAAAACGACCCCAACAATGTTATCGATATTTTCACCCATCTCGTAAAGATAACATTTCGCTCCGATAATCGAATTTTTATTAATTCACATTTACCACCATAAAAAATACGTTGATTTATGGATTCGAAGCGCCATTGAGTTCCGAAAGTAATATCTCTTATATGTTGTCGACAGAGCGCCAATGTCGTCGATACGAACGAGAAGGTATTCCAAGTGCTGCAGAGGGAAACGAACGAGGTAAATCGCCTTACGATATTAAGTACCCCGTCGCGTTTCCGCATTCGCCCTACTCTCTCTCCAGACAAAACTAGAAGTTCACGAGTTTCTTTATAAACGATCGGGTTACTTCGAGTAGCGACGAACACAGAGCGGTCCTCCTACTTCGGTGTACCCACTTCTATAAACCCACTATTGCCTTTGCCGTTACGCTCTCACGGTCATTTCTCTCTCGGGTTTTTCACTTTTTTTTTTTGTTTCTTTTTTTTTATTCTCGCTCTTTTACACTTTGAAATTCGCCAACGCGCTGAATGCATTTCTTTTATTCCCATTTCCACAGAAACTGCCGAGAAAGGAAAGCGTTTTAGACATAAGGCCCGCATACAATTGTATTCACAAGCACGTAAGTCGGTAGGGGGACGAAGAGCGCTTTCGAGGTGGTCGCGGTACGATCGTTTAGCGGGCGCCGCAGAAGCGATTGTCTTGTCCGAGGTCGTCCAAGCGCGAGAAGAAAGTGGGAAGAGTGAAAATGGGATGAGAGGGAACGGGTGAGCTTCTTGCCGCGGGGGCGTTGGAAAAAAACGGATAGAGAAAACGGTCGCGGTGGAAAAAGTGGGGTGGCGGGGAGGTCGAAAGGAAAGAAAACGAGAATAAAGGACGACCGAGGACGGGCTCTCCCGCACTGTATCGCATTGTACGGCGTCGAACGAATACTATTTATTCTCGTATAGTCTCTACGTTGGCGTTTAATTTGCAGCTCCGCCAAACCGATGTGTTTCAAGAAAAGGCACGTAGACTCGTGAGTTTGTACAAACAATCAACAATTGTCAATTGAACCAATCATTTCTCATTACGTCTTCGTTGTATCGACTCAACAATTTTTTTCTTTCCCGACGCCCCCCCCCCCCCCTATTTCACTTGATCTCTCGAATTACAGCTGTGCAAGGACAGACTGGACCTCGATATCGTTAACAGCCGTATGTCATGCATAATGAAGCTTTTGAAGCCTGAGGTAAGAACATTCCGCGAAATCCGGCAAACATTAAAAATACGTCGAAAAAGTGTGTGCGCGTGTTATCTCGTCTACTTAGCAAACGACGTTATGTCAAATTCTCAAATTCATTGGGTCAGTTATTTTTAAAAGACAATCGGTATATTAAGTTCCACCGATGCGCGCTGTGACAGAGAATCGTTAATGCCCGTAACCGTGTGACAATTATCCTGGCTCACTTCGAGTTTGCTTGTCGAGTGAAAAAAAAATGCATGAAACCCATATCCTCTCGTTAACTCTATTTATTTGTTTACTTTTTTTCTCGTCACAAAAAAGGCGACCTAATGTAATATCGAGTATGCATGGAGCAAGAAACGTGCGCGATACCCTGGCCTTTATAGCTACCCTCGGCGTATATTATATACTTTGCCTCTCCGACGGTGTGTCTCTCTCTCGTGTTTCCCTTAAAATTTAAAATTTAAACGATTTCAGAGCCAGAGTCAATGGCGCAAGACGCGATCGCCGAGAGTTTTCTGTCGCAGTATAAATCCGATGGCTTCAAACTAAACTTACGAGGGCGTATATACTGGAAAGCGCGAGAGGCTTGAGGGTGGCTTTTGCTGCTGCTGCTGCTGCTGCTGCTGCTGCTGCTTCCGCTACTCTCTCTCACTCGGTACCGTCAGACAGGTCTCCCGTATAGACGACGGAGCTGGAGAAAAAGAACGGCGGAACGTCGACGGAAGAAGGGTTTGAAAAGGGATCGCGAAGCTGTAGAGGGATGACGGCGGCGGAGATGCCTTCGAGAGACACACAGACACGGATAGAGGCCCGTTCAACTTGAGGCGGAAAGACGAAGTGGCGTTTCGTGGGAGAGAAAAGACTATGATAGAGACGATAATACATCAGAGCAGCTCGCCTCACCTCTGGCCGCCTCAAGGAAGTCTGGCCGACTCTCGCCTCGTGGTACCCCTTCCCCCTTCTCCCCCCCGTCCCGCCAACAGATCGACCAGAATGTGCATAATGTATGTAATATAGTACTCGTAATATCTCTCGCCCCGTCGTTTTACGACTCTCAACTCTTGAACTTTACGGCCATTGAATTATTCAACGTTGGACCTCAGGCATCTCGTACCTCCTTCGTTCTCTATTCCTCATACTGGTTGAGGAGGGGAGGGGCGGCGGGGCACCGCGACATTTTGAACACTTAGAACGTTTGCAGTGAAACAATGTAATGGGCCGCAAATGAGTGAGCGTCGTATAAAAGGCACGTAATCTAAGCGCGTATTGGGTTATTCCGGGTTATATGTTCATGTGGTTTTGTTAAAATTTCAAGCGGATTAAATTGTTTTTAATATTTATTGAAAATTTACATTAAGAGGGTCTATGGACATCCATGTTGAGTATTTCATGCAAAACATTCGGGAAATTCGATTTACCCCCGAATTTGACGAAAATACGGGTATTCGAAAAATGCTCGGGATGAATTGAATTTTTCTCCTTAATATCTCCACATATCACCCGGGCAATGTGAGTGATATGCCCAATACATCCCGCATGCGAATTGTTCCCGAGTCATTGACATTTTTCTTATTCAGCTTATTCAACAGCTTTCACACCCACAAAAATAATTTGTTTTGACGGCCATCGTTTATTTGGTTTAAATTAAAATAAATTTAAATTTAAATAAATATTTATTCATATCAAATAAATGTTTTACTTAATCCAAATAAACTGGCCGATAATCCAAATAAGATGGCCGAGAAATACAATTTTTTCGGGGTGTATAAAATATTGCTGTGGGCTCGAATAATCTTGGCTACGATACGGCACTAATATTTACCGCATACTGCAAAAACAGTTATGTGATAAAAATAAAAATTGAAGATAAATGAAAAATCGAAAAAGAAGAAGAATAGTCCGCGATCGATACGCTGGTAGGGTAATAGATATTACCGATAAAAAATGTAATAGTCCTGCATCATTCGGAGCTCGGGCAACGATTAAATTTTACCATAATCCTCCCAAAGGTCGTTGAAAAAACGGAAATGGCTCTTGCCGTACGTAAGGCAGCGATAAAGAATTTGGCTCCGGACGAGGGAGAGGGATCCGCCTACGTGGCTCTCTTAAAACATTGAGCGAAAAGTCAATTTAGGAGTGAGATATATACGATAATAAAATGAAGCCCCCTTGTTTTCTCGTCACAAGGTGGAGTGGGAAAAACTCGTGGAGAGAGGGGTTCTTTTTTTTCTTTTTTTCTTGAACGGTACGAAGGGTCGAGCACGGAATCTTGTCAGCGAGTCCATCAATAATGAACGTTCTATCAATCGGGATTCGGGTGTTGTACCGGGGAGAGAAAACCCACGGGGGAAGGAGGGTTGATCGCGTCGTTCCGCAATCGTTTCACCCCTCGGCGGATTCGACGCGGTGAATTTCGAGAGTTGCGCGGCCGCTTCGATGTTTCCACGGGGGCTGTTTCCGTCGGTATTTAGTATATATATGTGTATATATATATATATATAAAATACCCGAGCCTAGCACCCCTCTGCGCTGGCACGCAAGCGCATGATCGGTGGATTTTAGAATTTGCTATAGATGGCGCCAGAGCCGACATTCCGAAGAGCGCTATTCGGCCGCATGGCTATGCTTGGTCGTTTGGACTTCTCTTCGTTCGATCTTACCCACCGTCCGACACACTCTCCGCGCCCTTAGTATTTCCCCGATACCTCTCTCTCGCTTCGGCTAGGCCCTAACAACCTCGTTCTGCAAATCTAGAATGTCTACGACTCTATCCTTCTTCAACCTCCGACGAGCTTTTCCCTTCCCCCTCTTTCTCTCTCTCTCTCTCTCTCTCTCTCTCTATCTAGGTCTTCGGGTGGTACACACACTCTAGGAAATCCAAGCTCGACTCACATGATAGAACTCGATGCGCGAGAGGGGGGAGGGTGCGGGAGAGAGGTGAGACGAAGCGACGTGTAGCAGCGTGGGTCTTTGCTCCCGTTTAATATTTCAACCAGTCCATTGGCCATCGTAAGCATCGACATGCGCGTAGTAGCAAAGCCGCTGAACGGCTCTGGGGAATTTACGCGCTCTGGTTATCGCAAACCTAGCGCGAATCTCGGGCTCTTGCTCGTATTTTTGTGGTTTTTTTAAAGTATTTCCTTCTTTTTGTTCTTCTCTCTCCCTCTCTCTCTTTACTCTGGGCTCGTCACAGCTACGATTCTCGATATAACTCGTCGTATGTGAAACAGCCACCACTTTCGATATATGAATTTAACCATCGATCGGTCCCACCGACCATTTTCACCGTCGCATCTTTTCTCTCTATCCCTCACCCTTCCTTGCCTACCTGCTCTACGTACTATAACGTTTCCAACGGGTGTGAGAGGATTTTCTCTCAGTTATTCTACGTATTTTTTTTTGTTTTTTTTGTTTTTTTTTCTTCATTTTTCTTTCTTTTTGCTCTCCAACACCGACCTTCCTCCGTGTCCAGTACGACGCTCCGCTCGGTCCAACCGCTGCGTTCGACCATCTCTTTCTCTCTCGTCGCGGCTGCTTCACCCTTTTCCACAGGCCCACTGCCACCCCGGTACTCTCTTTATCCCGCGCGGCCACTCTCTCACTTCTCTCGCTCTGCCGCCGACAGGTCCGAGCACCTCTGAGAAATGCGAACTCGAGCGTGACCTGCACTCCCGAGTTTCGTATATATCGTTCTATAGGGTATCCTACCTATATACATATAACCCATACTTCTTGTATATACAACTTATGTATACGTATACACAGTCGGCACCAGAATCCAGCCATTTAAGCTCGCCTCTGGGTACCTCATTTTCTTCAAGAAAAAAAAAGAAAAAAACTTCCCCCCCCCCCGAATTCGTCGTCTCAGATTCAAAGAACTTCATCAAATATTGCAACAAGAGCTTCAAGCTTTCTCGAAAAGTGAAGAAAAAAAAACGACTACCTGTCTCTCTCAGCCTCCCAAAGGCAAAATGAGCTTCCACTCGCGGACTGCCTGCTGTATCCAAATTGACTTCGTAAAGCTTTTACACCCTCTCTCTCTCTCTCTCTCTCCCTCCCTTACCTCTGCATGAAAAAGGTGCTTTACGACCCGTTCGTTTATTACCGAGCCGAACTCGTATGTATGTATGTATGTATGTATGTATGTATGTATGTATGTATGTATGTATGTATGTATGGCTTGATGAGAAATAAAAAAAAACTGGGAAACTAGTGGAATACGCGATCGCATATCCAAAGAAGATAATGGTCGAATAAAGCATCTTATTCCGGACATTTGTAAAATTTAAGCGATCTAATACGTAGTTATATTACTACACGAAGTATCCAACTGCCGATCCGTAACATAAATTTCTTTCGGTGTGCAATTCGTGAAAATCAATTTTTATCTCTTTTTCTTTGTATTTATTTTTTCGCTTTCTCCCGGCCGTCCATCCTTGCAGACCTTTCAGCCTAGCGTTATAGCGACGCGGCCGTTTCTTCTTTTCAAACCGTCCCGGCGGCACGGCCATTCGCTATCGTATATAGTTTTTCGGTAAAGGGTGCCGCTTGCCGCTGCTGCTGCTGGTTCCGAAATTAATGGATCACACGTGCGCTAGAACGCTATTTTTCGCTCTTTCTCGCCCATCGATATATATCGAGGGCGTAAGAGGGGTGCCGTAGAGAAGAGAGGGTTGGCACGTTCGAAGTGAACGAAGTAGCGCCGATAGTCGAGGACAGCAAAACGCTCGAAGAGGGAAGGAACGAGAAACGAGAAGCAGGGAAGGTGAAGAAGAAGAAAAAGTAGACGAAGAGATATCCTCTGTACATTATAGGCTCGGTTTTCATAAATCGACGGGGCCCTTCGCGCTGCAATTGCTTAGATTTACGCGTTTTCGGCCACGAGGCAACGTGTTCCTCGTCGCACGTGTACGGGACGTGTTTTTATTGATTCTCGCGGCACCGCGGGTAGGGAGGACAGGGGGCGGGGGATAAAGTCCCGGGTAACGACCGTGCTTGGTGGGCCGGTGCCCGTTTCGCTACTTTTAGGGGTGAGGGGGGCGGCGTCTCTCTCTCCCGGCTCTGCTCTCTCGCGGTGTGTCTGGAATTCGCCGCACACTTCGGGAACCGCCTGGCGGCTGCGTCTCACACTGAGAATTCGCGCCCGCGAAACCCCGTTTTCTCTCGTCGAGGAAATATATTTTGAAGATATATATATATATATATATATGATATATATATATATATCGAGAACACGGTTCACCTTTTTTTCCACCTTATTTCATTCGTGCGCTCGCACCTTCCAGCTTCGGCTAACCAGGATATGTCCGGAACTAAAGTTCTCCAATGAACAGTATATCTATAGTAACACACACACATATACATATATGTGTATAAAGCGTGTAACACTATATCGATGAAATATCTGTGTCACGTCCAGAACACATTCACCCAATTCTTTATCTCCACCCCCCCCCCCCCTCCCAGCGATTCAGCGCACTGTTCGACACGCAAGCACGAAGATTAAATTCTTCGCGATAAATATAGACTGCGTAAAATTATTACGAAAACACAGAGTGTATGGGTTAGCCAAAGTCACCGAGGAATATCCCCGTGATATGAGCTACTTTAAAGTTAATGCAGCGTAGAGAATCGAGCTCGAGGATATAGTGGAAAAATAAATAGAGGAGAAGAAGAAGAAGAAGAAGAAGAAGAAGAAGAAGTAGGAGAAGACGTGAAAGGAGTATATGCTCGAGCGTCGCGAGAATCTGTGCTGAGCATCGCTTTCTCGGTGGCACGAGGTCAGCACCCGAGGGACTTTCGTCAGGGACACCGCGAGACGTGTCGCGCGACCTATCGAAAACATCCCTCTCATATTTTATTATATATATTTTTTGTTCTTCTTTTTGTTTCGCTGGGTTGCCTCTTGTGCCATCTCCTCGTTTGATTTTACCCTCGTACACACACAGACACAGGCGGGACCCGGGAGGATAGCGGCCGTTGTTTAGAATGGACCATGAGTATAGACTGTGGGAGGGAAATTGTATCTTCTTCTTTGTGGAGAACAACGCGCGTACGCCGACGTCAGAGCGAGAGACGAGAACGGAATTGACAACGGTTGTGGAGAGGTTCTTACATTTTGTGCATCGGAACATGCCACCAAGGCGGAGAATAAGAGGAGAAAAATTTGGTGCGAGATGGAGGGAACTACCACTCTCCGTTACCAATGGAATGGTGGATCGGTTTCTGTCTAACGCTCGAGGTCGTGGCTCGAGAGAATTTCATCAGGGACAACACCGCACCGAGGAGAGCACACCGGTGACGACGTTGACGACGGCGATAGATCTCGAGAGCACTCTGCTCTCTCGTTTTTCTCTGTCTCTCACTCTCCCGCTCTTCGGTTCTCTTACCGTTCTCCCCGCAACAGTATTCCATCAGAATACGTCCCAGATTCGAGGTAACAACGCGTATCGGGGACGAAAATCTACCATCACCGGCTGAAAGTGTTTCGCTACTGGCGGAAGTGTCGGAATAGATGACGAGAGAAAGAAGTCGTTATACTCGAAAGCGAATTCAAGACTTTAAGTAAAGGGAATAGTGATGCAATGGGAGGCCGAAGAAAAAGGTTGAAAGAAGAGAAGATCCTGCAGAAATACAAGACATAAATAATGAAAAGAAACGTTGAAAAATAGTGCTCCAACTACGAGAATCGCCCTCTCGTAAGCGATAAATTCTAACAAATTCCCACTAGAGCGGATACTATATCATAAGGAATACATTGATTGACCGAGATGAAGGGGGGGGGAGGAAGGGGGAACCCCGATGGAGGAGAATACACGGGGTCGCGTGTGAGTCCGTCCGTGTGGGTGTATGTGTCGAAGAAAACAGATGCTCTATGCGTTTTCCACGCTCGATCGCGAGACACGGTGTAGGTACGAAACGGAAAATATAGAAATCCACGGGGATTGGATTTTCTCTTCTATACGAGAAAAACGTACAAGTGAAGAATAAGAATAAGAAGAAGAAGAAGAAGGAAGAGAAAAGGAAGGGGCGAAAGAAGTGGAGACCTCGAGTGGGACGCTCTTGAGGGACTTTCGCCAACAGCAGAAGCAGCACCAGCACCGCCACCGGGATATCGACGATATATTAGCCCTTTTTTTACACGCCTCCGCGTATCCGATATATTCTTTATACGAAGGATATATCAGGAGACGTATCGACGCCGCACGTCCCGGGCGTTTGAGGCCAAGATGAAGTCATAATTCATCCGTCTCAACGTGCACGCTTTCCACCGTGGAAGAGACAAGGGAGAGGAGTGAAATCCCTTCCATATATGTGTATGTGTGTGTGTGTGTGTGTGTGTGTGTGTGTGTGTGTGTGTGTGTGTGTGTGTGTATAATACAGGACCATCTCAGAGATCGAAGGCTTCTGCACTACCGCCGCTGCTATGACAGTAGAATTTGCAACATGATATATCGACGATATATCGGTAGTCGTTAGGATTATATCCCCGATATGTCAGTTGCTGTTTAACCAGGATATCGAGGACGCGATCCACCGTTTGAGGATCCCCGCGATATCGCATGAAATTGCGCAAGAGTGAAAACCGATCTCTGTGGACTGTGGAGCTTCGAGCCGCCTGATGGTTTGATGCCTTGGCCTCTAGTCTCGCCGGCTGTGTTTGCGTTAGGGTCAGGGGGATGAGGATCGATCCCTTCAAACCCCTTCGGTGAGTCCTCGTGTGTGCTATCTGCTACCCGACCGCGAGATAGTAAAACCACGATGGGCGAGAGTCAAGCGAGATGGAATCCTTACAGAGGCCTCGAGGCACGAATCGCTCCTGTTCCTCTCTCGACGGAAATCTCGGATAATTTTCTTCTATCTTACTCGCTTTCTAAATCTCCTTTATCCTCGGTCCCTCACTGAATGCCTTTTTTTATACACTCGCATCAAACTATACCATTTTCTTAAATCTGCTACGAATTCAACCTAGGCACCCCCGAAGGACGATTTTTTTCATCACTGATCCGTTAGTGCCGAATCGCTCCGGGCGGTCGAAATCTTCTCACCACCATTCTCCCTCTCTTCACTATTTTACTCTTTTACCCTTACGTGCGTGTACCTTTAATATATAACGGTAAGTATACTGTACCCTGTGAAGAGTCGTCGATCTTCGCCAGTCTCCTCGGCTACTGCCTTTCCCTGGTTTCTTCTTCGATCCTCTTTTTTGCTTGCCTTTTCGGGTCTTTTGAGCATGGCCTGCAAGAGAAGCTTTAACCGATCACTAGCTTTCCACCGAACTGAACCTCCGGGTACTGGGATTTACTATCACTATATCGACAGGCTTTCTCCTCGTTTGAAGCTTTTTACCTAAGGGAGAAATAGTAAGGGGCAGTAGAATATAGAGTTTATCGAATAAAAAGTGAATTCGAGTACGGGTGTGCAACAACTATCTCTATTACTATACACAATACAGCAACTTTGCTCGATTTTTTTTTTTCCGCTACACCACAAACGAATGCCAAATTTTATTTTGAAACAAATTTATTTTTCTCCGAGATGGAACGCACGTGATTTTGAAGCCGGACACCAAATATATTTTAGATTGTAGCGAAATTCGATGGTAGACCACGATGTAAGCAACATGACTGCCAAGCTGACAAACCGATATAATAAATCGTGTGAAAGTTACACGTTACAAAACCGAATCCAAATAGCACATTTCCTTTAAAGAGGAGAATTCTCTTATAACTTCTCGAGTCCACCCGTTTCTACTGTCCCTGGGCTAGGAAAATCACCGCTAAATTACTGATAAATATTCCATTATCATAACGTCGGGATTCGTGAAAAATTTAGTCGATCCGAAAATTTCGTATAGTGCCAATGTATTGTTAATATTTCACCTTTCTCGTCTCAATTCAATCATCAATTTTATTTCAGTTTTCCTGGTGGAACATGGAAATAAATTGGTAGTGTCCAAATGTCAATTAACGTTATTTGAAAGCACCTCATCGATTTCGGTCTGCATACCGAAGTCGCCACACATATTCCACACGTGGCTAATTCCGGAACTCGGATTCGTACCTTTCGACATTATGTGTCCGAGATCGTGGAATGTATGGACTAGTCGGTGAACGAAAGATTCAGACAGTTGCAGCGATTCAAGGAGACATTCTCGCCCTCAACAGTGTCAGAGAGAGAGAGAGAGAGAGAGAGACACACACACACAGCGCGAGAAAGAGAGAGAAAGGGAGAAAGGTCGACAAGGCCTTTCCGAGAGACAGTTTCTCGATTCTGTCAATACTCGACATCCTGCTTAAGAGCGATTGGGTGTGCAGAGAACGCCAAGGAAGTTGTGTAGGAGACATATCACTACCTAGAGAATGCACACTCTTTCTCCCTCTCATTGTTTTCTTTTCTGTGCATTATACTATGATTAATGTATTGTTCTGCTTATTATTTTCTTTGCTTGCATAATGCCGCTTGCAAGTTGTTATTATTATTAGTATTACTATTCTTTTGGATTCAGGTTAAATGTATCAGTGTAGCGTAGAATTCCGGCTGGACCCAGAGAAGCCGGTTAAGTAGTTACGAATTAAAAAGACGGCCAACTAAAACAATAACAGAAGTATATTTATCAAAGCGCGTGCGTCTTCTACAGAGATATTTCGGTAACTTAAGGTAGTGGAAGAAAGCGGTAGCTTGCGAGCGGCTGGAAGTGGATGAAGGAGAGAGCGAGAATATGGTAGGAATTACTGGTGCGTGTGAAGTAGAATAGTGTGCGTGCTTTCCAACGACACCGATCTCGGAACTGCTGCGACCTCTCCGCAACAACCAGGTTTCGATTTTAATTTTAAGCTGTATTTGTCGTGGTACCAATCTCTCACAGAAGCCCGGCTCGAAAGTACGAGATAAATTGTCTCTCTCTCTGACTCTCCCTCTCCCTTTGCTCTCACCAATCCGAAGACCGTAGAGATTTTCTCTCGAACGTTATACGAGCGGAGATTATACACGTCGATTCTCTTGTCTTCGCTTTCCATCCATTTCCTCCCTTCTGCCCTCCACACTTTGTGCTCACCGCTCTCTCGGTCTCTCCTCTTAACTGCCAAAGTACGAAACTCTCTAACAGCCTAGCTCCCATTCTCTCACTTATTGTTTGGAAGAGCAACGTAACGAACGAGAGCGATCGAGATGACGCTAGACGGAAAGTTCGCCCTGCGAAATTTCATGCGGTTATAGCGAGTATAGTTTCTCCCATCTCGCGCTAGCTTGCGGAGTGTGATACCGGCTCGAAAGGAGGGGGAAGCGAGACGGAAAGACGGAAGACATCCCAGGGCATTCAAGGGAGAGGCAGAGATAGAGGGAGGTTCAGTGAGTGGCGCGTCCTTCATTCTGGAATGTATTGATTTAGGGAACGTGGACTACGACAAAGTCGACGACGACGTCGACGAGAAGGCACATCCCGAGACAATGTCCTCGATTTTCGGATGGGCCGGAGAGCCTGGTTCTCCGGGCGCGCTCAGGGGACTCCGGGAGCGCTCAACAAACGATCTGTGTATGAGTGGGGGTGGCGTATTCCAGACCCTTTCCATCTATCTCACATCTGTAAATCTGTCCCTGTACGGATATAGACAATTCCGCCGTGTATTAGTTAAGAGTATACTGGCGTTCTAGAGTGAGACCTTATGCCCCGAAGGGACGGATCGACCGCACGTTATTCCGGCAGTACGGACGAGTTGATTTGCCGCTCGGACTGTATCGCGAACGTGGGAGAGTTCGTGCGAGACAATATTAGAAAAATCCCGTGAGAGATCGGCCGAAAACCAAAACGGATTGGGGTATGGGGAAGAATATGGCAACACCGGACAGGCTGATGTTTGTTTTGTTTTGTTTGTTTTTTTTTTTTTTCTCACCGCGCAGAGTCCTGTCAAGATGAATCCTCATTTACATACGTTGCTACGTATGTCAGAAACATAACTTTCTAATTTAATCTTTTAAGCTGGGTAAAATCGAAGTTTCTGCACTGACAGAAAATTACATAGTTGAAGCAACTGTTCTGACTTTTTATCATAAAAATAGTTCCCAGGGGGAACGTCTACATTTTATAGTTACTAAAACTATTCGTTATGGTAGAAAACACTATCCTTTTTCTCAATGTGGAGTGATCAATATGAGAAAGTTCGTTGATCAATATGCTCAAAATTGTAACTATAAAAAAATATCTACATCTCATATCAAAAATTGAAACGGTCAAAATTTACTGCAATGTTTATTGTAAAAAACCGGCAAATGAAGTTCGCGTAAATGGTCGTTCTGAAGTTATATCTTCGTTACTTTTTACCACTGATGACGCACCACCAAATTATTTTACACCTAGAACGACATTTGGTGCATGAACTCGCGTCGGACAAAAAAATACATGTTTTCCGAACAATTAAAAAATGTATAAATCTTGTACAATCTTAACCCGTCAATTCATTTTCATCACATTTAATACCAAAAATTGTACAAAGTTGCTCCATTCTCGTGTCAAATTTCAGCTAAATACCTTCATGTTTACTGGAATTATACCGTTGTTAATCATTTTCCAACAAAAAAATTAAAATTCCATCAAATCTGATTGCTTGAATAGATTTCGGCAATATTCAATACCGAAAGTCTTTGATCACAGTATTATATCTGTCTACAGTTTTAGAGCGATAGTTCAAAATTTACGCAAGTTAGAGCAAACACTTTTTTTTTTGAAAATTTTTATTTCAATCTTCACGAAAATTGCACCGCGGAAAAAGGCATTACCACTGATAGCGAGTTGTAATTCGGTACGATAAGAAGTGTATCAAATTTTAACTCGCCATCACGCACGTGGGGACTCTCACATACATATACATCCAGGCGCCAGCCCAAAACCACATTTCTCGACATAACAGACCATTTTCAGTATTCTGCCCCTAAAATCTCGACCTTTTGTTTTTACGAAATATACCTTCATCCATGAGAAACAAAATATGCGGAACAGTATGTAATGAATTTTCGTAATTGACGTATCTAAGGATAGAGTTGGCGACAACACATATTCTTTATTCGCTCCTTCAACAGTAAATTGAGCCATGGTAAAGTTGTCAATATATCTTTTCATTTCACATTCATTTATGGAAAAGAAAGACAATACTAGCAGATGCTGACAGGTAATTCCGGCCACCGGAACGATCAAATGGAATTCGCGAATTGATTTTATTTTGCTCGACGTGAATTTTTCTATTTTATCAGAGTTATAGCTAATTAATTGTTGATTTTAAGATAAACTCTTTGCGCTTGTTGGACTGATTTTTTATTATTTCTGTTGCTAAATCTTTAAAAAACAAAACAAAAAATGGTGGCTCTTATTCGTCATCAAGTGCCAAGGACCGGTGGATAATACCGGCCTGATTAGTGTTTTTTTAAAATGTTAATTGCCAATCATATTATAGCATAAAACATCAGAACATCAACCTTTCCAAATGTTTTTTTTTTATTGAAACTTGACTTCAGAACTGAGATATCCTGATTCTCGCTTAGATCGCCGGTACATGCACATCATCCCCTAATACGGCATTTCTCCGGATTAGGGGATGAAAATTAAAAAATTCCTTCCAGCCTGCGGAGTATCGTAACTACTGACAAATCTAGTGGAATATGAGTACCTCTCGATCATCGATTATTCGTGGGGGAGGTGGACAATAAAAATGAAGTCATGGATGAAAATCGTTTGAATGAATACACTGAGGTAGAAGCGATCGTCTCCATGTCCATGTACAATTGATTGTGTTTATATTGGGAATTTTTATGGATCACCCCGCGGAAATCCGGTCTGCTTGAACGAAGGCCTTTGAGGAAGAATGGGAGAAATCAATTGAGAAGAAAAAGCGTAGAGAGCTACTCAACCGGGCTCTTTGACGTGGCGTATTTATATTCCTACCTACGCGTGTTTATCGGAAGACCGGATTGACCCCGAGCACGTCTCCTCTGAGGTTTTCATCGTGTACGCACGAGTTCATCCATTCACGAGGGGATGAAAGATTTTTCGCCAACTCTCTACACTATCTCACCCTACGAAAAGAAATAAACCTACCGAACGCAATGTTATTTTTCTTTTTTTTTTTGTCGGAAAACATCTTCAACGGAATCTTCTAAGCCAAAAGTGTCTTCAAAAAACGTCCCTTCTGAAAATTAAGTGAAAACATCGAAAATCTCCTTTAAAATTTCTACGGTTCTATTGGGACTCAGAATGCCTTGGATTGGAGGTGAGTAAAAATAGGACCAGAGAACAGGATGTGAGCCTGATCGTAAAACTGCTGAAGATTTCTTCACATACATTTTTTTATTATATTTTGCCGCCTCATAGATGGAGTTTTGATTTCGGGATTTTTTTTAATTTTTGGGATATTCATGTAAACGTATTCAGAATATTCAAAACCATTAAAAACTCAGATTTAGAACAAATTTTTGATGTTTGCGTGTGTGCAAAAAAAAAAAAAACACTACCGGTCGCAAATGTTGTCCTAGCCACATGAAACTTTGCACATAAATTGGGTTATTACCAAGGCTGTTTGGTATTGCATTGGCTTGAATCGACAACAGGCTCGAAATGTTATAAATTTTTACGTATTTCCATTGATTTTTTTAAACCATTTGTGCTTGCCATCGCCTATGCAATTTTCAAGCTGTTGGACTAAAACTTTGTTCACAAGTCGAAGTATTTGTGGATACTTGGCATGAATTTTCATTTAAAAAATGGTGCAAACATTCGCATACGCAGATACATTTTTTTTTAATTGACAATACGTTAGGACGTTCGAATGATTAACAATATTAAGAAATTTAAACGCGATTATTTTCGTTTATTGACAGAGCTTCGTCCTGGAGGAAACCAAATAATGCACAGAAAATTCTTTCCCAGAAGCTCCATACACAAATTTACAATACACGAGGAAGCTATATAAAAATCTCGATTGTCGCCGTTTTTCATTTACCATATTATTTTTCGTCCGCGAGAATCATGCTTCAATCCTCCTTGGCTGTAGGCTATATAATAAGAGTCGTATGAAGGATGAGAATATACAAGGTGGACTTTGACTATGTATAAAAATTTAATAAACTTGAGAAATCCTGAAGGCGATGAAAGGACAATAGAGTGAAAATATTTTTCCTTATACAAGAGCGTCGTCGAAACGGTTGTAGTGTATTGTCCGTTATCTGATGAAAACGACGTAAATGGGTAAAGAACGCAATCGATTACCGAACAAAGTCGATCGAAGAAACACTTCGGAAACTTCTAACGGCGAAAATACGAAGAATCACCCGAAACATCCTTACGCCGCCTTAATCGCTTTTACCGTTCCCGGCGCATTCATTCGTCGACCCCTGGTATAATAAGAATCGAATCAGGAACCTGAAAATCGTTCGAATGAATCTTTAATGCTCGAAGACCATTTTCATCGTAGTTTAAGCGATGTTTCAATGTTGCGGGTAATTCAATACGATACGATAACCTTGTTTATTTCGGTGAGCTATCTCGATACTCTCGGATCAGGTCCCCTCTGCCTGTTTATCGAAGGGACGAATTAATCGTCGGCGCTCGTTTCGACGCAAAATCGTACAGTCAAGACTTGATTTCTCGTGGGAGAAATTCCACCGTGCGATCGCACACCCTCGGCTATTCCGTTCCCCCTTCTATAGCCGATAGCTCTATTCTTCATGGAGCTAAGGAGCAGAATAATATCCACGGCACGGAAATGCCGCAAATGAATTTGCCAGTCACGGATCCGATAAAAAAAGGACAACGAAAGAACGAGTTCGACGGATTACGGTCGATGCTGGAAGTCAATAATAAGGGCACAACTGTGAAGAACCTGAGTATACGCATCATCAAAACGAACGATCACGATATTCAATTTTTAGTAGCGGCGGTAGCAACATTGCCGATAGTACAGTAGGTCAAGAAAAAAAAGAAAAAATACTCGGCCCAGTGCGCGGTACTTGATTGCGCACCGTAGGCGTAAAAGAATTCGACGCACGAACAGTGGTGTGCAGACCTCTGCGGAAACCAATACGGATCCCTCCCGGTCCCGGAATATTATGTTACCGATATTTCAGCGAGATTGTAATCCACACGGCTTGTAATACGAATCGAGTAAAGAGTGAAAAGTCTCGTAAAGGAAGAGATATAGAGATGGTGAAAAAAAAAAATCGTACAAAATTTTTTCTCGCGCGATACGATTTTGCAAGGAACATCGTTGAGGGTGCATACAGCGTAACGAGGGATGATTCGTACCGCGAATTTTTTATGCGATTCATGACGCACGAGTTCGCTAACAATTTTGATCAAAGTTCGTCAAGGTGGAATGGGTGGAAGAGAGGGGGGGGGAGGGGGTTGGTGACGCTAAAGTCCCCGTGTTGAGGAAGGTGAGGAAAGGGAGCCCAAGCGAGCCGAGGTATTATACGCTTCGCGAATAAAATCTCGTTTTAATCTCGAGTATTCTTCCTCTGGCTGTTAGCTGCTGCTGGTGCTACAGTTAGTTATAGCGGGAGAGAATTGTGCAGAGAAAGGGGCGGGCAGCGGTAAAGGGAAATATTGTACCGTTGTGTTCGTGTGTAGCAGATACTACATTTATACGAAAAAGTGGAAATTTCGATGTGACTGTGTGTGTGTGTGTGTGTGTGTGTGTGTGTGTGTGTGTGTGTGTGTGTGTGTGTGTGTGTGTGTGTGTGTGTGTGTGTGTGTGTGTGTGTGTGTGTGTGTGTGTGTGTGTGTGTGTGTGTGTGCGCGCGCGTGTCGGGGGTGGGGGTTTAAGGTGGAGGAAGGCACGTCGAGAAAAAGCGAGATATAGCGAAGGAGGGAGATGGATTCTCGAGAGGCTTTGAACCAGTTCGACTGATTATGTTTAACTTTCGCGTTTTCCACTGGCTCAGCATGAAAAGTCGAGAAACGGGGATTCGTTAGAAACAGTATAACTATACATGTAAAGTTTGAGTTCGAGCGAGAGAAGGGAGAGCCACCGAGTATGCCCGGAATGAAATATAAGGCGAAATAATAATACACGGCAGGATAGAAAATTCACGGTGAAGTTGTGTCCCACCTCCGCGGCAACGGCGGCAGTGGAAAGGGTCAGTGGCGGTCGGACAAGTCATATCGCCGATGTAAAAAGCAAATTCTACGATAATGTGTCACTACCGTTCGGATATACGGCACGCGTTTTGCGGGTGACCAGTGAATAACCATAAACACAAAAAACGCGAGCGAGAACACCGCGGTACTCGAAGAGGAAGAAAGTCCGCGGTAGGTGAAAAAAACAAAAAAAAAAAGAAAAACCTCGCCAACCACAAAACCCATTCCTTCTCACTTATATTACCGAGCTTTATAATACGCGGCAACGCTATAAGAGGCTCGTGTTGCGTTTCAACTTTCCGTCAACTTTAAAACCGTATAGCTGGTGCTGATGTTGCCGGTACGAAGCGGTTAGCCTGGGCTCCTCTCTCGCGCTTAGTTCTCACGGTCGTCCTTGTGTTTTGGAGTGGACGAGTGTCGGAGTCGGCGCTTCGTCACGACACTCAACGGTAACGCAAAACCCCCTGGCGAACCTCTGGCTTTCGCACGTTCTTTCTCTCTCCCTCCTCTCTGTCTCGCTCAATTCAGCTGAAACGCTGCCCGGGCGCTAATTACTCGACGAAAATAATAAAACTTTCGTGCCGCTACGACGGGACCCTGCTAGTTGCAACTCCGCTCGCCCGCGCGAGCGTGATAATGAGAAAAAGGTGAGCTAAAAAAAGAGCTCGTCGCGTGTTATACGTGTTTCACTCTTGTTCTCACTCTCTCGCGATCGCGTTGAGTATCAATATTACGACTGCCGGTATAATGTCCGGGAGCACATAGAGGGCTCGACAATTGCCCCGTGTACACGGTATACCGGTTCGAGAAATACTGCGATCAACTACAACCACTCTCCGAAGCTGAATCAGCAAATGCTTCAGTTTCGTTTCTCCCGCGTATTCCGACACAAAAGCTCTTTCAGACTTTCCCTCTCTTTCTCTCAATGTACTCCCAATAGAGACAAATACGCGTGTACCATCCAGTGTTTTCCACTCGCTTACTCCTCTTTTAAAATTGCAAGTCATTTATCGTTTAACTCTCATTGTTAAACTAACCGTACAATACACTGTAATCGATTTAATACTTTTTTTTGTTCTCGTTTCTGTTCTCCGGTAGAGCCCGTCGACTATGCTATTGCCTCGGGCCAATAAATATATATATATATATATACAGATATACATATATATATATATATATATATATATATATATATATGTGCGGATATCTGTGTAATAAAGCTGTCTCTCTGGGTCGAGAGATTTGCTTTCAATGGCACTCACGCGGCGGATCCTCTTGAATTCTTCGCGCAAAAAGCTTTCGCGTCTTTCGCTCTCGTATTCTCTCAGAGCTTTCTTTTTATTCCCTCCGAAATAAAAAAAATGGATATACTAAACTCCTCTACCCGAGATTTTTCTATCCCCCTGGAAAGTCCCTCGCATACACCGCGTCAGGAGGCGAAATAGTATCTGATCTTTGGAGCGCGAAAAAAAAGTACGGCATACTTGTCACCCCACCCCCCCCCCGCCCCTTGACAGCAGGAAGGAGCGGAGCTTCACTTCGAAACGAGCACCCAATTGAGATTCTGGGACGGAGTGAAATTGAGCCGAGAAGGTCGTCTGCGTCGATTGCTGCGGGAATAAAGAGAGAAGAAAAAAGAGTAAGGAGGAAGAAGGAAGATAGATAAAATGGAGAGGCAGATAGAAAGAAGGTACCAGGAGCGGGGAGGGACGACGGAGCCGGGTAGGTGAAAAAGGAAAACGGTGAAGAGCTGGGGGGAGAGTTCGGGGGAGAGGAAAAAAAGAAAAGGTGAGAAAGAGGATGAAGGGTCGAGACGGAGAGAGGTTTAAGAAAAAAAAAGAGAGAGATAAATACAGAGAGAGAGAGAGAGAGAGAGAGAGAGAGAGAGAGAGAGAGAAAGTTCCTCTCGAGGCAGCCCAACCAGTCCGCCAGCTTCCTTAACGACGGCGTGGTATAGCTTCACCGCAGTTTTCCTCGTTGAAGAAGATACGCGAGTGCCGTGTAAAAAGGGGTCGCGCTGCACGCGAGGAATCGAGAACGGAAGGAGGAAAAGAGAAAGATAGAAGAATGGAGCCGACGACGAGGAAGAAAATTCGAGCAGAAGCTGCTGCAGCAGCGGCGGCTGGCAGGCTTGCAGGAATACACAGTCTAGCATCCGTGAGATCGCTAAAGTACGATCGGATTAATGTCCCGTTAAGAGGGTAATTGGCGATAGGATGATATAAAAAAGAAACAAGACGATAGTGAGCTTGGGACCGGGAAAGGGGCGAGGGGGAAGAGGGAATAGAACGATCGAAGGTAGAAAGAACGGGGGACAGGTACAAAATCAAGCAAAAAATTAAATAAGATAAACTACCAGGTGTAACGATGAGATACAGGGATATCATTTTTTTAAAGTCAATATACGTGGTTAGGAGCTGATCGAAAAAATTTTATTTCGACAACTGTCGCTTATAGCACATATTTACCGTGTAAGTTTGAGTCTTCCGTCGATTATTATTGTTATTATTAATTTCTCGTATCCGGTGCGTGTCTCTCTCACTCACACAGATACACACACACTGTTTCCGTCTGCTTACTCAATTTTTTTCTGACTACAATTTTTGTATGGATGTACACACATGTGTTTATTTATCTCTCCCTCGAGCACACGTACACACACACACACACACACACACACACACACACACACACACACACACACACACACACACACACACACACACACACACACACACACATTTCTCATCGCCACAATCGAGATTTGTCTTCATTTTTTTTTCACGTTTATCGGAGAGCTCGCATTACAATTTTATTTTTTTTCCTAACATCTCACATATATTTTTTCTATATTTCGTATGCACGGTCATCTACCCGTGTTACGATCTCGCATTTTTCATTTCAGTTTCGTCCTCGGCATAACCCACAAAATAAAATCAAATGAAAACAAAACAAAAGTTTGCTCCAGTACGTCATTCTATGTAAAAGAATCGTTTTAAATTACCAGTCGTAAATTAACCGAGAAATCGCTTGCGAGCTTTTGTTTTGTTTTATGTTTTTTTTTATTCTCTCTCCCGCGACGCTTCGTTTTATATTACCTCTCATACTAGCGCTCTATCATGCTCGGGCTCGCTCTTTCTCTATCTCTCTCGATACTCGCTGTCAACGTCGGAGTCTTGTCATGCAATACACTAAATTACAGTCACGTCCTTTATTTTTTAATTTTCTTTAGTGTCTCGCAAATTCATTGTTTCCTTTTTTTACAATTCTCGTTCAACAGCGTCGTCGTCTACAATCTTATTGTTACGAGTCTTTATTTATTCTTCTTTTTCTCTTTTTCCTTTTTTTAAAGTCTACGTTTCTTCGTCACGATTCGCTATCCACACTTTTATACGTCTTCTTCTTCTTCTTCTTCGCTTGTATTTCTTATTCGGAATTTATTATTCACAGACACGACAATATGACCGATGACAAGTGATCTATTCGAAACCCATAGCAGCACCTTCTAATAATAACCTGCGTCGCACATTGTAATATCGAGTCACTCGACAATTCATTGCTTCGCTCTCCCGAAGTCGCTCGTCATTCGTTTGACTATGGAAAAATTATGATCGTCACCACTTCGGATATGTCATGACTCAGTTAAGATATGCCTTATTCGGATATCCTTCTCGTCGACGAACATTGAAATGAAACTTATTTGATGTACGTGTAAAAACTACGATAAAAATATATAATGATATTCTCCATGCGGGCCTCGCAGAATCCCAGTGGCCAATCAGTTACGCTGATTTTATATATATATATATATATATATATATATATATATATATATTAATATTCGTACACTATAATACAGTCGAATCGATATTTATATTCGTCACACCGGGACATCGAGAGCCCTACTGAAAGAAAAAAAAACGCACACATCGCTATCTTTCGCTCATTCGTTCACGTAGTCACTCGTATACCTTGCATCACAATTTGTACGCACGAAATAACGATATAAATTAGCACAATTACAGACTAGACAGTGAACAAATGAATGTCGAGCTATATACCGAAGTTAATAGAGATATCGAGGAAGAGTGGCATGAGCAAGATTGACAAGACAGGCAAGGTTGGGCTTATCAGCGCCGAGGCCGCTAGGCTGCAAAGTCGAGGGAAAAAAAAGAAAAAAGGTGGAGAGATTGAGATTGAGAGGGTTGAGAGATTGTGTATGTGGGAGTCGGTGGAGAATTTCGAACCGGATATTCAAGCCGGAAGAGTCGTCGAGTTTTCGTAGTGAACGTTCTTCGCTCGATCCTCCGCCGAAGCTTTTTCCACGGTGCAAGGAAAATTAAATTTTCTTGCGTCTGGTAAAGCTCGATCTCACTCACTGCTGTCGGTGGTGCGCTCTCGCCGGTTCGTATCGTCGAGGAACACACAAATCATGGGTGAGCCCCTTTTTCCCCCCTGTTTTTTTTTTTTTTTTTTCTTTCGTTTCCAGCCTTCTTATACACCTATGCGAGGAAGCGTCACATTTCTTCGCGGTGAAACGCGAGTACTTTAGCGACGTGAATAAACGAATCTTCCTTCGGTATCATCAGACCGGCTCTTTCCGTGCGGAGACTCGCCCGGTCACTCGCCTCTCTCCCTCTCTCCGAGCAACGCTCTCCTTCTAATCGTTTTTGGCAACATTTCAAGTATATCGTCGTCTTATTGCAAGACCGAAGAGAGTTAGGATACCGAGACAGGGGTAGCGCGAGTAGCAACGATTTATTTCACTTAAGAGGAAATAGTGAGGGTGCTGGGGACTGCGACGAGCAAGAAGGGTAGGGCGCCTCGACGGGGTGAAGAAGAACGGACGGAAGGAAGGAAATAAAAAAAATATCGTCTGCACGCGACACGAGCAGTTGGATGGAGAAGGGACGAAGATTGTACGAGAGAAGAAGAGGCCAGACGAGAAATTCTTCGGACGTTCGAGAGATTTCGCCTGTTCTCAATCTCTATCGCCTCTGTACACAAGGTCTCTCGCGCAGACCGGGAAAGGAATTATCTTTGATTCAAATAAATTTTCTACGTTTATTTGAATTCCCGGTCTAATTGATTATCCAATTCGGTGGATGACGAAAAAAATCTTTTTCACGAACACTCCACCAACAAAATAATGTATCGATTAAAGTATCAATTAAATGTTATTTTCATAAGTCACCACATAACATATTTTTTCTTCGCTGTGCAAGGATATAACTTAATGAACTAAAATTGAACTTTTAGAATCAAACGCATCTCGCTCGAACCAAATAATTCAATTTTATTTTTACAAAGTGTATCCTCTTACCGAGGAAATATGATACGGCGAGTATTGGGGGAAAAAAAAAAAGTTTATCGATATTGGGTCATATTTTTTCTCAGTGCGAAAATATTCCCATTTCTTGTGACGCGAATTTTCACGTGAAATATTAAACTGGAAGAAAAATGAGTGACAGATTCATTATCAGTGGTACAAAAATGAATGGGATATAGGGGTTGAAACGCCGAGCGACGAAAGTTTGTTTCAAAACTAATTTTTTTGGAAAAGTGGCGATTTTTTTTTTTTTCAAACAACAATATCTCCGTTTCCCCCGCGAAATCACGGGACTAACCCGAGTGTCTATCTTTTTTTTTACCAAGAACAACTCGCGAAATACTGGTACTGGCAACGTTACACACCGATTTTTTCGTGCCGTTACAGGACAATGAAAAATGTGAAAAAAGCGTGACAAAGGGAAATACGTTGAAATTTTGTTCGTATAATCGAGAAGCACCAAAAGGAAGTTCACACGCATATTTCGATGGATTTTTCGCTTTGAATACCGAGCTGACAGCTGTAATGCCTCGAAACTCAAAAGGGATTTTGGTAATCGCGCAGAAAAGAAAATGTCTTTTTGTTTCCGGCGCAACATGGGGTCCTCATGAATACTTCAATGAATCGGTGTGGCCATTATTCTATAAAACAAACTGTGGGTTGCCCCGATTGTTACAAAGCGTTTTATGAAACACCGCATACAGCAAAAAGTATGATAACAAATTCTACTACACGACTAAATTCCTCACGACTAACCAAAAAAAATGTTTAAACGAAAAAAAACAAATAGAAACCCAAAAACCACCAAACCAGGTACTCTAAATCACTGTCTCCATTCACATACTCCAAAGTATTCGCTAAAAATACTCACACAGCCCAGGTGAAAATTAGATCAGCGATTTGTGTTAGGTTTTGATTGAAAAGAGGACGGTGGTTCCTCGTGATCTCTTCGGAATCGAGGGCAAACGATACAGATATATATATTGGACCTTCGAGTATCGGACAGACAAAAAGAATAGGATAAAAAAAACAGACGAAAAACAACAGAGCAAAACAGCGGAGAAAATAAAATACAGACGTTTGACGCTACAGCAGGGTTGGAAGGGTTTTGGCGAGGAGGGAGAGCGGAAATGATGGCACAGCCGGTGTCTAATATCCAAAATGGCCAATAAGTCTTTGTGTTTTGCTGCACTGCTGTTGGAAATCCGATAGTTGAAGCGAAGAGAGCGGGCATGCTGTCGAGTGGGCTTAGGGAGGGTCATTGCGGGGGAAGGTTTCTCGTTTCGAGTGTCGAACGAGTGAGTGCGAGTGAGATACGAAGAGCAGTCGAAAGAGAGTAGTAGTTCTGTAGTAGTGGAACGTGAGCATTTTGTTGAGGGAGAAGGAGAGGGGGTTGAATGGAGGACTGGCGTCACTATACCGGGAACGAGCAACCAACAGAAGCACCCAGTAGCAACTGTAGCACGCGCGGTTCGGAGTCGAGATTCGTTATAGTATACAAACGTCGAGGGAGAGGCTGGGCTGTGTTTCCGCTGTTTCCAGTTGCCCGGAGGGGGCGGTCTTTGCGCATCGGGTCGAGCCCCCAACCCCCTCCCTCCCCCCCCCTCCCCCCCCTCCCCCGGCTCGCATACGTGTGTCATTGACGAGTGGAGTAACGAGAGTGAAGCCCGACTCCGGAGCTTCATGGAAATCTGGGAACCGTAACGGGTTGCGCTCCTCTTCTCTGGAAACTCCACTCCTCTTCCACTATCTCCCCTAGCCACGCGGGCGCTTGTTTCCACGAATTTTACACAAACACCTATATAGGTTGTTCCAGCGGGCATGGACGTCAGTTTCATTCCGATTCGGGGATCACCCTCCCGACATTCTATTTCTCTATCTCTCGTTGCCCCCTCACTGCCGGTGTTCGACAAGAATCACGATCCCTACGTACCAGCAGTAAAACTACCCTCTGACCCGAACATCCCCGGAGTCACAGCCTCCGAACATACGTCAGCCGCTATCGGGAATAATTTGGCTTGTATATTTCTCATGTTACGCTCGAACCCCCCGCCCCTAAAATGAAATTCATCGACGGATAGGATTAACGATCGATATAAACCTTGGGGCATACTCACTTTGAAACCTCAAAGGCCTGTGGGACATTAATTCGGATCGACTTTGCGTCACTCACCCGATATATGAAAAATTAAAGAAGAGAAAAAACGAATCAATAAACTAATCTCGCTGCGGAATCTGTTAACCACCAATCCCATCGCCGGCTTCATACCGCTTCGACGATAGATGGAATGTTAAGAGAAAACGGGGGGAAAAAAAGAATCTCTCCACCGAATCTGTTAGTCACTGATCTCATCATCCTGGATTACGCTTCGTGTTTGCCCGTGTGTCCACCTACGTCCACCTGCGCATGTGTTGTATGAGTATTACGTAGCCGTGCAACTATAGCGCGGCCCCATTTGCTACTGGGTTAGTTGGATTAGTTACGATTGGTTTACAAACTCGCGGCGACTAGTTGAAGCCGAACAGACCAGAAAGCTAGACCCCCGTCGGTTTCCGGCGGTGGTGCCACACGGGAACGGTGGGCTTACTCTACAAGCCTCACGCGAATCCTGTGGACCGCGGTGTGCAGTTGTGCACGCGCGGTGTCATCGACACTCGGCAACGTGGAAACATGAAACGCGTCGGTGATAGAGAGGGAGGGAGGGAGAGAGAGAGAGAGAGAGAGGCTGTATCCACCCGTACTAAAACTCCCTTTTGCATTTAGCAGAGAATACCGTGTGCGCCGAGAGAACTCTCGCATACCGTACATACCGTAGATACATCGTTGCCCAACGGTGTACGGATGTTGGAATACCATCGGAGACGCTCGCTCGAGCCTCTCGCTGTTAATTTCCAAAGCGCAACACGCTGCCGGTGTTGTTTCCCGGCCACTGGACTCCGGTATATACTATACCTGTAATATGTAAGATAGTTACTACTATGTACTGTTTCCCCTCTTGCAACTATGCGACTCTGTACACGCTTCGGTGGCTTGAGGAGTTGCAAACCTCGCGCGTACCTCTCGTCCGTCTTATCCTCGTCATCCCTGTCGTTCTTGTCAACCTCTCGTGAACCATCTAGCCCTCGAGAAATTCTCGTTGAGCAACGTTAGAAATCACACTGATTGTAATGCCTCGTTCCTAACGGATTGAGATTTATAGTGGAACGAATTAATTTCTCCGCGATGTCTGTGTAATAAGCAGAAAGCTAATTCCGTGCAGAGATGTATGCAAATGTATGGACCAGCGCCGGCTGATAATCCGACCAGGTTGGTACTAAGGTAGTGCCGAGACCGAATATAGAATCTATTCTGCGAAGAGGAGTTATATCGGTTTATGTATTTCGAAGTCTGAGCACCGTATAATGATAGACAGATGAGGAAAGGTGAATTTCATAGCAACTCTTATCGAGAGTGAATGCCAAAAAAATTCAGGAACGTGACAGTGGTGAGTATCGGGCCTGCATCTCCTACTTCTATATGCGAATCCCACTTCGGTGAAAGAAACAGGTACCCGAAAACACCCTTTATAAACGCTGACAATCAAATATTTTTAGGATGCTTTCTATCACTTATTTACGTTTTTCACCTGCTCAGAGTAATATGGACTAATATGGAACGTGGAATTGAACTCAATTTTCTTCCGAACTTCAATATTTTTCATGAAAATGTAGTCAATGTCATCACTGTAACGAGATAAACAGATAATCATATTCCCGTAGTATGGGTAATCGATGAAAATCGAGGAAACTCATATGATATTTTTAAATCTTATCAGGAGCAAGGCTTAACATTTTGAATATTTCACAGTTATCAATGCATACATACAAAATTAACGAAGTTTCAAGTTCCTTTAATCCCCATTTGCATCAATACGCCCTAGTCCATCTTACCACGCCGGCCCACATTCACTACTTCTTCCCCGTTTCACAATTTTGTTTGAATCTTGTATGAAGTCGCACGGTTTATTCACCCGATTGTTTTGTTGAATAATCGAATTTTTTCAGTTTACCAGGAACACTACCTAAACGATTAAAAACTCCTCGAACCATCGATATCAATAGACGTTCCGAATTGTACCGCCATCCGATTACACGTATCCTTACCGCATAATATGTATTCATCTCCGGCAAATATATCCCGTGACTAATATGAAATACGCCTTTCTGAGTTTACTCCCGCGATATGTGTATTTCACTATGCGGGATAATCAATGTGAAATATGTGTATTTCACATGCGGGATAATCAATGTCCCGGATATTTTTTCAGTCTGGTCGCTCACCCCTGTGTTCCGTCCCTCGCGAGAATCTCGCTCGAGATTAACGCATTACTCGTCGATGGGCGAAATTTTAATTGGCGAGCAGGTATCCCCGCTTACCGCCGAACGTCTATATAACATGTTATTATTCGAATATCGTATGCCGCGGTACTCTTTCGGGCAAGTGCCAGTATCGGAGAGTGCCGGCACGGTAACGCGGTCTGCTCTCCAGCGTCCCACCACCCTCTCTGCCCCTTTGCCTGGACGGTTGCTGTCGCATAACCCACCCACCGAATGGTTTCCCCGCCAGATTTAACCCGTTCCACATATTCCAGCCTGTATCCGTGTGTCCATGGCTATACCGGCCGGTATCTCCCGTCCATGTGTGTCGAACTATATTTTCGCGCTTCTCTATGGTTTGTTCTCCGTTTGCAATTTCGCTCACGTAGATACCCACACACATATACGTCGAATCGGCAGCGTATTTATAGATTTATATGTGTGTGTCTTTTATGTGTAGGCGAGTCTGTGGAATAGCGCGTGTATGTCCAGTGTATACACGAGTTCTCTCCCCCCAGCCTCGTTCGTTCGTATCCTCGCTACGCTCGGTCGTTTACATATATATGTATATATATATATCTGGATAGTGTCTCTTGTCTCCTACCTACACCCCCATTTGTCCTGTTCCTGTATCCCTACCCAACGGAGGTATGATAATAATTGTACTGTTTGCAAGGAACAAACGTTTTCTCGCGGGCGTGCGTTGCAAACCCCCCCCCCCCCCTCCTCCCCGCGTTCCGTACCAGTTCCACCCGGTACGATGAAAAATCTCTGTAATACACAGCAAGCATACATCGCAACGAGCATAATATACAGGATATTATAGGTATATAGGTATAGCGTGGGGAAAAAGGGGCGTGGGAGGGGTTGAACGACGATGCGTTTTCCGGAACGGATGCACACCGCGAACGCTCGCAGGCGGTTCATTAACTGCGCCCTAGCCTGCTGGTGTTTTCACTGGCTCTATGGTCCACGCTCGCCTACCGGACGTACCTCGGCACCGGGAATTATCGATAATTAACTGATAACGAGAGGGCAAAGGGGGGGAGGTAGGGTGACTTTCCCGAGTTCGAGATAATTGCGTGTATATTTTCCAACGAGAATTGCCGAGCTATTTCCACCTTTTTACTCTTCCCTCTCTCATACCCTCCCTAGGTCGCTCTTCTTCTCCCTTTCTCGGCATCGTTTCTCGGCGCGCGCAGTTTTTCGGCTCGCTATTGTCAGATTGTACGAGAGAGAGGCTGACGATGTTCCGGCTAGTTGACCCTGGAAGCCCACACATAATTCCGCACCCTTGTCTTCATCGAGGTATAACTTTGGCAAAAATTTATATTTTTCGGCGTCGGCAAAAATTAATATTTTTGTAGTGCAATCGATACGATAAGATGTATCGCGACATGTTTCACATGTTGCAATACCAATTTGGTGGATGTTGGGCGATCATGTTGGAACGATCATGGGTAGAGAAGAGGGCCACACAAGTTCAGTTGTTATTTGTAGCCAACTCCCCCGTGTAAAAAAAAAAAAAAAAAAAAAAACAAAGTCAGTTGTTCAATTTCATCCAGTAAAAGGTTCGTGCGGACATTGTACTGCGCAGGCAGAGATACGTCCTTAGCGGCCACGCCACAATGAGATTTTGTGTAAAGAAAAAAACAAAAGAAATCTGTGAAGCACAGTGTTCTAACTGTGTTTTACAGTACTTTGTGAAGTTTCCCAATAAAACATCATAAATTACTCTTTCTATTTTGTAACATCTTCTCCTTACAGATATATGCTGCATGATTCGCGTGTAATAAAACTGTTGCTACACACGGATTATGCAGGACATACGTCTCAGGAGAAGATGTTTCAGAATAAAAAAATAAATATTATACACCCAGAAAAAAAATTTATTTGACGGCCACCGTTTATTTGGTTTAAGTAAAATATTTATTTGATTTAAATACATATTTATTTGATTTAAGTAACTATTTACATAATTTAAATAAATAATCATTTAAATCAAATAAATATTTTACTAATCCAAATAAACGGTGGTCGTTAAATAAATTATTTTTCGGGGTGTGTGCCCAATATTTTACACGTCTTGGCAGGCCGTTCTCCCACCGGTGAGCGAACAGCGTGCCATTTTTTGTTACCTACTAAGATTATTGATGCCTCTATAATCTCACTGTTTACGTCAAAAATGATGTGTCAAATTTGTTCAGAATACTTTGAAGATAATACGGTGAAACGTCGACAGCAACGAAACCGCGAATACCCCGTAACAGGAATAGAATGATCTACCTAAAAAAATCTTACACACCGTGCCCCATACTCGCTTACTTGTGGACCGAAGCGTCGAAGCAGAAAGGAATGAGAAGAAACTGAAGGATAGAACCGGTGTATCGAAGAATCTAACTAACCGGAGAATGTGAACGATGCTTTACGATGCCCGTCGAGTAAGTCTTTCTCTACCGCTTTCGTGTAGGTTATTCTTTGAAGAATCGGCCAGTACCGCCTGCCTGGCGAAGCGGCGTGCAGCGGTGAATATTTAGGCCATCGTGGAGAAATCGATCAGCCTAAGAGTCGGTTAAGTATAGATAACAGAGAAGAATGCTTTATATAACTCGCGATATAGAGTTCGACTGGACGGACAAAAACTAACGAGGAAAATTAAACGAGTAAAGAACATGCCGCCCAGCTGTTGGATTTAATTCGACATAGATTTCGTCGAACCCTGTTATTCACGGTGCTTAGAACGACAGAACCGATTTCCGTGAGGCACGAGAGAGAAATGTCGATGATTTAAAAAAGAAACTTGGTTGCCCTAACAGTCGTGCGTCATACGAGGGTCGCGAAACGCGCGGGTAGACCGAGGGATTGAAGGGAGGATGGAATTTCAATATTAATCGAGACCTGCGGGCTTCTCAGCGTACCTTCCCGTTATATCCGAGCTTCCTCGGCCTTGTTCTCCGGCCGGATTATTGAATAATTTCAAATAATCGTTGCCCGCGACTGTACGTACACGTACATGCGGTACACGATGTATCGTATATACAATAGCATACACAACATAGATGTTCGGGTTGTAATATAACTACGGTTAGTATCGCGAGGTAAACCGGGCTGCGTCACGCGTTATCTAGATAGCCACTGTCCGGCCCCAATGTCGTGTTCTCGATAGCGTTATGTACAGTATAACCCCTACACAATTCCATTCGATCACGAGACTCCCAGGACAGTTCTCGGTGCGTAGGAGAAAACAAATATTTACGAGGCAGCCTCCAGCAAGCTGATGCCTCTCTGATTGTATCGAACATTTATTGACTTTAATCCTTTATGAGTCACAGGTTTATAATAGGCTCCACCCATAGGCGCTACCGTAACAACACTTTACCGATTCAGGCACGATAACTTGCGAAGGGTTAAGGTAGTATTCGCGAACAGTTTGACCTCACGTGAGTTCAGAGAGACTTGCGAACACTTCTCGATGGGATAAAAATCTGAAAAAAAATCAAGCACATGGAAGGTGCTGAAAAGATTGATTTTGCATAATAATAATTGTAAAATATTGTTAACGAACAAATTAAAAAATAAATTGTTCAACAAATTCCCCGGCAATTTAACTTTTTGTTCATTTAAAAAAAAATTGTTAATTTTTTAAATACGTATGCATTTTTTTATTCTTAAAAATTACATTATTTTATTAACTAAAAACGCAGTTTTCAAAAATTACACGACATTCTAAAAAAATTCATACGTATTCAAAAAAATGTACAAATCGTTTTCATAAACAAAAAAAGTTAGGTTGTCGGGTGATTTGTTGGGAAATTTTGTTTTCGTTAATTTGTTAATAACATTTATACATGCACGCACGCACGGATGCACGCATGCAATAACAATATGCATGCATGCATGGTTATGCAAAATCAATCTTTTTTGCACCTTTCATATAGTTGATTTTTTTCGGATTTTTATCCCATCGAGAAGTGATTGCAATTCCTCTCTCAATTCTCTCTGAACTCACGTGGGGTCTGACTGTCCGCAAGTACTACCTTAACAGATCGGAGTTCGACTAGGTCATGCCGAAAAATAGGTTATTTTTGTATTAGTACAAAAATCGTTTAAAAATCCCATACGACTCGTTGGTCATACTTACCTAAATTCGGACATAACAAATTGCAGAAGTTCCTGTTTTTTATTATCTATTTTTTGTTCGAGAAACCGAACTAATTCTACAATTTTTTATATTCGAACCTGGGAATTTTCTTACACGATCGCAAAACGCTTATGATTAATCAATTGCTTTGAATATTTTATACGATTTTTTTTTACTGATAATAATAAATAAAACACGTTTCTTGCCGGAAATTGTTCAAGTCTGCCCTTGCATTGTCGACATAGTAAACTGCAATGGCGGTTCAGCGTCTCCAACATCTTTGGTAGAGTTCGCAATATCATTTGAAAAAAATTGCAGCGTCGCTTACACGCCTAACGTAGAAATATATTCTCGTGGTTTCACTCAAAATTGTATTTTTCCGTTAATTCCTAATGTGCCAATATTATCGATATTTGTGAAAAAGTTATTTTTTATAATATCTTCAGTCAAAAAGAAGAAAAAGATTATCGAAAGATTTTACGAATAGTAATAGATCCGAAAGAAACTTGTTCGAACATAATGTCGTTGCAAAATTTATTTATATTTGTTTCTAAAGATGAAAAAATTGATAAAATGTATTTTATCAAGCATTTCGATTCAGGAAAAGTGTCAAGGAGTTGTGAACTTCCATTTCTTTTCAGCAGAAAAGAGGCTTAGTACTTGTATACGGAAATGTCCAAGGAGCAGAGAAATTCGGTCGGAACGTTGTGGCGAATAATCTATTTTCTTCCGAGCTAGCTCGGTATCACCGAACAAACAACAGCCGGTTTGTGGACAACTATTGAATAATATACTCGGTCAGGAAAGCCCGTGCTCAACGTTTTCTCTCTCTATCTGCCTATACCCCGGACGGCCTCTTGGTTCGTCGCTGTCCAGTCTCTCCTATCGGCTCCTCTATCCGTTCCGCTCCCAATATCCCATTGTCCGCTCTCTGTCGACCAAACTCCTCTCCACAAACGTACTTGGGACGCTTTCGTCTATATTCCCTCCTCCGCTCGGTTAAGTTATTCCGTATTTTAGCTCATCCTCGAGCGAGATAGAGTAAACAGACTGGCGGAGGCGGCGCGTGCGAGCCATCCGGCGAAGTTCACTCGTTCGTGAACTATTCTGTTTCGTACCTCGGAGGCTACTTTAACCGGAAGTGGGCCAGCCCCTATCCCGCCCCGCGCCAGACCGTTTTGGAGGATAATATATCGAGTACAAAGCCCCATGGCTGAATTCGCTAAGGATTATTTCACGATACGATATCGTCTTTCATTGATAATACTGGGCGAATGAAGATGCCGATATAGTAAACACAACACGCTCTAAAATATAAGACCTCTTGTATTCCCCTTTACATTCAACAGTTCGCGTAATACCCCCATTGTGAAATTGGCATCGCTCAATGAACCGACTAATTAGTCGTCCCGTACCCGACCCTACGTTGCCAGGTGACTGTAAAGTTCCCAGGAGAGGATTCTCCGATAGATATCCAAATCCTAGATCGTCTCTGTTCGCGGTTAACCGTTCTTGGGTCACGTAGGATTCATAATGATCGAGGTGCCGTGATAGTACGTCGGTGAATTCAATAATCGAACAATTTGGAGTAAGTGTCGATGGGGGGGGGGGGGGGGTTGGCGGAGGTTTAAGGTGAATGGATACGACGATGGTAAGAGTACAGAAGAGGGAGGATGGAAAACCCGCCCGGCCGTGAGTCATCTCGATGTCCCGTGGTTCACGGGTGTATAAACGCTCCTAACGGGCCATAAGTTATTCCAGGTTGGGCCATTCTCAAGGATCCCTCTCGGCAACGAGAGAGAGGGTGAGGGGGGGAGAGAGAGAGGGGGAGATAGTCGGCGCAGCACGCCGGTGTTCGAAGTACCGGCAGCAGAAGGGTAATGGGATATCTCTGAAGCAACGAGCGTCTAGGGCCGAGGTACGAAAAGGACAGATGTATGTGTATATATATAGTAGAACTGGCGCTAAGAGGCGAACGTGGTCCAGGGATGTTCGGAACATCGGTAAGGAGAGAAAGAGAGAGAGGCGAAACTCGACGAGGGGACGAGGTGGAGCAAGGGAGGCCAACCAAGACGTTCACTTCCTCCTCAAAGACGGGAATATTTCGAGGTAGAACGCGAGGATAATCGAGAGGATAATTCGCGACCACTGCGCTCTCAGACTCCCTCCGGCTCGAAGAACTCGAGAGAAAGAGAGGGAGAGATGGAGAGCGATGGCGAATTAACGTTAGAGGTTTCTATGGGGTGCTTCCGAGGATGCATTCTCACTCGTGCAATCTCCCTGTATATAGACCCTCTCTCTCTCTCTCTCTCTTTCTCTCTCTCTCTCTCTCTCTCTCTCTCTCTCTCTCCCCCGCCCCCCCCCCTTCCCTCTCACTCACTCACTCACTCACTCACTCACTCCTTCCTTCCCACTATCGACTTCTGTCGCGCTCGATTTATTTCTATCGTTTCATTATTTATTTTTTATTCTTCTTGCCCCCCCCCCCTCCCTCCGCCTCCCCCGCTCTCCCGCTTTAACGACACACCAAAGCTTTGTTATACGAATGTTCCCGGCTGTCTCTTATTTTTTTCACGATCGTTTATTAATTGATGAATTGCTGAGTTACGGGCCAAACTCGCGATATGTCACGCACACAGGGATAAATAATAAAAAAATAGAAAATGAAAGCGCGAGTTTGCTGTCCACACAATTATTACAGTACTACTGAATACGAGCTACGTGGCTCCGTAACCGCGATGTCGGCCGTCGCGTTCTTTACGCCGTCCGTTGTCGTCGTACCGATTGCCCCGGCTTTCCTTGGCAAGCTTAAGCGATAGCGTGGTTTTTTTTCTCACACTCATACCAACACAATCTACTACAACCACCTGTGCACGATGATTCGCCTGCTCACTGCTACAACCTCGTTACTGCCCTGTTAGTTTTTTTCTGCCTGCACGCGCTTCATAATAATGAGTTCATTCTTTCAATAATTAATTAGTTAATGTCATGCACGATAAACAAAAGTATTATGTAACAGACGTACGAAAGTTGCCTCAGATCTTCGATTGGTTGAAAAAAAGGTTCTTCGTGCAGAAAATACATTAACCCAACCTTGGCCTATCCGCGCTACCTCCATATCTCTTGCCTCTATCTATGTCCCATTGATTCCCATAGTTTCATACTTTACGCGTTTGAGATAAACGCATGCGCATGTTTGACTAGCGTTTGTTCTACTCATAGTAGTATCTACTCATAGTTACATTCGCGAATAGTAAAGTTTGTAGGTGAATTTAATTATCTGTCGTCGACACTCTGCCGTTCGTCCCTTCCGATTTTGACAACCGGCAATTGCAGCAAACCACAACCACAGCAGCTGTAGTCGCGGTCGAGCACTTCGCACTGGTCAGACGGGTGTTTAATTGTTAAAAATAATTTGCTCAAAGTTATTTGCATCAATCGATTATATTGGATGGTGGTTTGTATTTTTATGTTAATGTTTTTGTTAATGTTTTTTAGATCGAGATCATATGCCATTATACAAAGTACCATTCGCTTTAGTCCATGCATAAAATTAACTGTCAAACAGCATAATACGACCGAAGTGACTCGTCGAACGACTCCAGCTTAAGACTCTTACATCAGTCAATCAGGGAGCATTTGTTATCTGCAACAATATATGTATCGAAAATGTGAGTTATTTTAGCCATGGACTTTTTGAAGAGCGAAAAACAACTGATTTGACTAGTGAGTAGCGCTTCGATCTCCTGAAGTGACCTTGGTGGGGATTACGGCAGTTTGCACACTCGAGTAAAGTCCCTCGACCACAGCGGTGGTCTCCGGGGAAGTTGAGAAACTTGAAGGCACAGCCAAGCAACTCATCAGCGGATGACGGAATAACGATACTTCGTTAGCAAAAACTCGTTTGACGGAGAAAATGTTTCCCGAGACTCAATCACCCCGATTGCCTTCTTCATCGATCGTCGGGAAGAACTTCCTTGCCATTATTTTTCTTTTCTCCTCGAGATGCGCAGCATTTCTCGATTGGAAACAGGCTCCGGGACGTCCTCGTCGGGAATAAAAGGAATTTTATCGTCGAGAAACTACCCGATTGAATACCTATACCTAAATCGAATAAATATGAGCTACGGAATTATCAATAATTCATTAAGAAATCTTGTCATTGTCAATGTGGACTCTCCGTCATCTTTTAAATAGCTTGATGTACCTTGCTCTGTCCGATACCTTGTGTCCCATGGCTTTCACACACTTTCCCATCGATTACCAGAGCGACTATCACTGTTTCCATCATGCCTCCATCTCGCGGTGCCCTTATACCATTTGCTCATTCAATACCACATAGTTTAACTTGATTTTGATAATTCCTTCCACGCCGCTGTCATCGTCGTCCGTATGGATGTAACCGGAACGTTCTCTCTCGGGAGCTCGACATCAAACCCTCCCCCTACCCCCCCCCCCCCCCCGCCTCCGAAGATTATTGATCCAATGAGCGCATGGGTGCTCCATGAAACCACTGCTGGTGCCCGTTTCTAATTCTACTATTACAAGCTCGCGTTCCCCGACATCCTGGTCGATAGCCCTCGCACCCTCTCGATGTCATTCTCTGAGAGGACTCAGTTTTTTTTTCTCTCTCCTTCTCGCACAAAGAGAGTCGCCCGATCCTGGTGAGAAGGAAGAGAGAAAAGTAACCCCTATGTGCCGAGAGATGAGAACGACGGGAGAAAGTCGCGAGGGGTTCGAGGCCTTGGTGCCGAGTATTATTCTCCCTTTGGGCTACCGACAGAGGAAACCCCCCGAATTCTTTGGCGAAGAGGGAGAGCAATTATAGTTGTTGTATGTATGTATATATATATATATATATATCCGCACACACACATGTATGTAGGGCGAAAGCAGAGATTCGCGCGTGACACAGTGCCCGATTTAGAAAGCCACGCGGTCTCTTGTAAATCGATCTATTCACATTTTTTCGCCGTTTCTCATTAAGTATTGCTTTAAATATAGAAATTGTCATCGGGAGGAATTAATACTCGTTTTGCCTCGCCCGCTCCGATGCACTTTGGTTCCAGCATGATATTTATCCTTTCGAAAATGCAAGTTTTTTTTGTTCCATCGACAACTTACTATGTTCGCATTTTACAGTATGGGCAAATCGTGTATTTACACGGAAGTTCAGCACGTGTTATTCCGAGAGCCCTACACCGTCATCTGTCAACGAGTTTCCAACTACGCCTTATACTGGGAGTCCGAGTTTCCGCCTCGAAGGAAACTTCTAACAGTTCTATGGGTGAAACGCGATTTAATCGCATCGTTTCAACCTTCTATCGAGGTTTGGCGCCTCCGCAGGTTTCCGAGAATTTCAACAGTAGACATACATATTACTTCAATAAATTTAATTGTTTCGATGCTGTAGGGCAAGACGGATTGTTTTGCTCCGAACTTACATACGCAGGGAACCGACAGTCGAGCATCGTTAAATATTAATTTGCGATACAAGTGCGGTAACGCGAACGTTATTACGCACGCTGTTGAAGTGAGTCACACGAGCCGAAGATGAGTGCTCCCTGTGACTTCGAGTGCGGTGACTTCATAGTCCGCGTATGATGATCGCCATACCGCGCTAGTATCGCATAATATTTTATGTAACTCATGCATGAAAAGCGCTACTTTCCGTGCCTGCCGAGAGTGGCGTAAGTGGCGCTTTGCAGCCATGAGTTTAGTAAATTCCCGGCGCATGCGCAGATCGGCTCCTTTGCGTGCGATTTACTTTTACGCATGCGCAGTTCGGCTCCTCTGCGTGCGATTTCTGAATATTATTGCGCGCTGCTCGCAGCGCCACAATCAGCAGGCACGGAGTGGCGCTTCTTTCGCATTTGTTACATGAAATAGTATGCGATACTTGTACGTAAAAGCGGACTTCCGACGGCGGTTATGAAGTGGCCGCACTTGCCTCCTCTCGCGCTTGCAGCCACTTCCCAACCTTCGCCGATAGTCCGCTTTTACGAACTAGTATCGCAATACAGTCCACTCCCTCTAATTCAACGCTGTCGGAAGTGGATTTCCGTGGTACTAGAGAGAGTGGCTTGCTAGAGAGAGTCCCCCACTACAGCCTACCGTCAGCCATGTTAAGCGGACGAAACGGTTAGGTTAGGTTAGGTTAGGTTAGGTTAGATTAGGTTAGATGGCAGACAAATTCTCGGAAGTGGGGGTAACGCCTTCTCCTCTGTACCTTCGCGTTGAGAGATAATTGAGGGGAAATGGCCTACTAGAGAGCGTTGAGTTAGAGGGAGTTTACTGTATATAAAAAAAAAAGCGTGCCCAAACGCTTTATTTACTCGTGTGATTGCCACACTCGCCTTCGGCTGGGGCTGCAAACTCACACTTGTCAAAAAAAGCTTCTTCCCACTAGTATCGTAATGGACTATTTTATAAGGAATGCAGGAGAAGTGCTACCCCATGTCTGCCGATTGTGGTGCAGTACAGCCAGCGTGCCTAAAGTAAAATTGGCCCAATATGCGCATGCGCGGCCTATTTATAGAAGACTTGGCTGTAACCCGCTACTTACCGCACTCTCGGAAGGCACGAAAAATAGAACTTTTCATGCATGAGTTACATAAAAAAGTATATTCAACAGTATATCGTGCACATTTCGAGTGTATTGTGCACGGGTAAGATAATCTACGATGGTAGGGTGGCATATCCCCCGAACCGTGTATCCTCCGAAAAGACGAACCCTCCAAAGATTAACCCCCAAAACGTCAATTTATTAAAATAATGCGAAGCCTATCGAAACTATCGAATCGTAAGTGCATTCCGTTGGGTACGGAAGATAGGTGGTGTTCGGTCAAGTACTGTGCTAACGTTAGCCACGATATAGAAATCAGAACATTAGCGTTTATATATCTGTTATCGCATATACAATGGATCAATCAATATTATCGACAGATGAGACTTTCGCTCGGAGGAACCAGAATCGTAAAAAAAAAAAAAATTCCGATGTGGTGTTCCGTGGTGTCGAGCGGTCTTTGAAGTCCTTGAAGTCCTGGAATTGTCCTTGAATTTTGCCTGACCTTGAAAAAGTCCTGAAATGTATTTCAGTTTTTGTTTCCCTCGAAATTTGAGTTTGTCTAAAAACGTATATTTAGTTTAGTAAATGTTTTTTGTTTTCTTTTTTTAATCAACTGCGACGCATTCCGACGTATTTTTGTCCGTTGAACATGAATCTGCTGGCCTTTTTGTGCGTAAGTGTAGTGGGACATTTTCATCTTCGATTTTATGCACTGAAAATAGTTTGCTCCAATGTATGCCAATTTACATTAGAGCAAACTGTTTTCATTTTGGGATTGAAATCTAAAATATTGTGTTTGGAGTAAAATGAACGTCATATTTGTGATCAAGGGGCCGCAATATTTTAATAAAGTGATATTTCTGGGCTTAACTTTTTGGAGGATATACGTTTTGGGGGGTTAATTTGTCGGGGTATATACGTTTCGGAGTAAAAATTTTCAGGGGATATGCGTTTCGGGCGTTACTCTTTTCGGGTGATAACTATTCGGGGGCTATGCCACCCTACCTCTACGATGACACGAGTCAAATAAGCATCCGGATTTACTCTAGGCGCCGACGTCAGTGACGGACAATCTATATATTTTATGTGTATTATATTTACTGCACACACACACACACACACACACACACACACACACACACACACACACACACACACGCACGCACGCACGCACGCACGCACGCACGCACGCACGCATACATGCACACACACACACACACACACACACACACACACACACACACACACATATAAATATGCATATATATATGCAGTACACAGTAAAAGCCTACAGAGGTATAACGAACGCGAAAGCGAGAAAGTTGGACAGCAGAGAGAATATATGAGCTTGCTTTAATCACAAGACACTCCAACTTCTCTTATAGTGGGCTCGTCTCATCCTGGCAATGTATCCTTATTTATTCCGGAGTGACTGTCGACTCTTTATAGATCCATAATGAGTCCCTATCTACCCTTAAATATGTCTGACGGGATGATAAAAATTAATTTTATCACTGTCTCCGAAAGTACGCCTCAGTGTATCGTACGTGGGAGGGATTGAATCGTTGCTCTCACGCACGCCAAACGTCACAGGAATTATCAAGATGGTTGTTTCGATTCGATGAGATGAAGAATCTCTCCCAACGTTTTATACTTTATACCCGCTTCAAAGCCAAACATTAATCCACCCGGCCGCGACTCAATGTGAGAGTGAACATCGTTTAACGTCTCTCGCTGGCGATGAGAGACTCTTAATCGACATACCTCGCTTCGCAAAATCTCGTCTGTAGAAACTGGAAAGAACCGGTTTTTGTTCGGTCGTTACATTTGTCTCTGCTCTCATTTTTATTCAATGCTCTCCCATTTAAAATACCCATACGGCAGACGATAGAGATACGGGAAGGTCGTAGAATGGCCTGTCCAGTGTTGTACCCGCCGCCAGCCTATTGTAGCGGACGAGATACGGCACAGAAAATAGTGTCTCGGCTCGCTCGAGCTATCCAGTGAATTTATGTTTGCTGGAATGAACAAGAAGCACACTGGCACATAGGGGCAACAGCCCGGGAGCATTAGGAAACACGTATACGCTTCGCGCACGCTTTACAAATTATATTTTCCCGTTAACACCGAAGCGCGCAGGTGATAAACTCTACACGGAGAGAAAAATATAGTAAAATCATCTAAAATAGTTTGGGAATAATCTCCAGACGGTATAGCAATCGCGGGACATATCGGAGATCTGGTAGATTTTCCTATACCGTCTGGCACAACCAAATAATCCAACACTACTATTCAGTCGTGTGATGCTGCCGCCACAGTAGAAGAATCGTTCCCAGACACTTTGGGCTGAAC